>JBBBDQ010000346.1:6882500-7057500 GCA_037127315.1 Ascarosepion bandense
TTACATTTAAAAAGATCTCAATACAAAAGAAGAGTATAGATATATGTTATTATTATTATTATTATTATTATTATTATTATTAATAATAATAATAATAATAATAATAATATAACTATAAAGTTTCGGTGTTTCATACACCATCATCAGGCAGTAGAATCTGGTTAATTTACTTGGGTTATAAATCCGAGAACTTAAAAAATTAAATAAATATTCATTTATTTAATTTTTTTTAATCCCCTTATCTATCTATATATCACCATATAAATTAACCATTTAAATTAAAATAAGACCTATTCGGTCTGATCTTTTCTTTTTTTTTTAATCACATCACCCTGAGCAAGGCGGTAACGCCGCTGATGTGCAGAGGGCTACATAAGAGTGAAAGCACTAAATAGAAGAGAGTGAAGAGGACAAACCATTTAGAGAAAAGCAAGAGAAGGGAGGAGACACAGGTGTGATGACAGTTGCAGAGGTGGTGAGAAAGGAAAGGATATACAGGGTGGTGAGAAAAGAACTAGGGTCAAATGGTTAAGAGATGAGTATTGACCTTGCATTTTAATTCCTGGAGGTTGTAGCCGCCAGGAAAGCAAGAATAAGGAAGCGAATTCCACAGGCGGGAAGTGCGAAAAAGGAAACTGCAGGATATATGGAGACCTGCCAAACGCTATCCGTAACATCTTCATTATAATACAAATATAATAAGTCATGCTTGATTATGGCCAGAATTAAAGCCGAAAGTGCTTGGATAAATAAAACATTCAGGCAATTTTTATATAATTCATGTCTTGAAAAACAAAATATAAAATCACATCAAAAACTTGTCTGTCATTTTTAGCGAAACATGTGTATGTATATATATTTAATTTATTTGAACACTATTTTTGTAGATAGTCATATTTGAGAAGATATTCTGTTTTTAATTAAACAATATATTTACAAATATATAACTCTCCCAGTTTAATATTTTGGGGGAATTATTTTATGAACATATGTATGATTTGGCGGGATTAACTCCTACCAACATAAAGGGAGCTATCGATTAGATTTGATGCGTCATGACCACTCGGTTACGAATGGTACCATGTTTTATCCGGAACCAAATCATTTGTTTTCAATCACCGAAAAAAAAAACCTGAGGTGTGAGAACATCCTCATGATGCCGTCACGAAACTTCGCTCAGTTAAGTGGCAGACTTCGCCACATTAATCGTATTAACGCTCTCTCTCTATTTCGATATCGAGCACTTTATGACGAAAAACCTGCATGCCAAAATATCTTTGAATCAGTAAATAACTGAAAAAAAAAACAATAAAAACTTGGCACTAAGCATTATCACAATCTAATATATATATACGTTTACAAATATTTTTTAAAAAATCTGTCGCTTTCTGCGTCACTTGATGTAAACAAACTCTCTCTACAGACGCGTCACGTGATGTAAACAAACGCGTCACGTGATGTAAACAAACTCTCTCCACAGACGCTCTCGCGAAATACGTTTCTAATTTGAATTTTAAAATCATTTGTTTCTGATGAAGGACCGAGGACGGTCTGAAATATAAAATATAATAATAAAAATAAACAAATACTGTCAAAAAAATACATTTTTAAACTTACAACTTTTTAATAATTTTTCCTATATATATATATATATATATATATATATATATATTATAAATTATAGTTTAGAACTTGTACAAATTATCTACTACAAAGTGTACATTTTGTTTTGACTTTGAAAGGTCAATGTCTCATTAGGTAGTATAAAAAGAAATGGAAATTCTTTTCCTTATATTTGGCGAATTGTGTGTGAGATGTAGGTGGGGTGGGTAATCTTTATTCACTTGGATATATATATATAATTAGTCATCCGTAGATAGATCTGTTTCGCTGTATCACAGCCCATCAGTACGGTTAGACTCCGATTGCTTTTTACCCATGATTGAAACCCGACCGAATTGGCGTCAGTCGGCGATTTTTCAGGTTTCGGAGCCGAACTGCTCCTCCTATATATCACCCGAAGATATATATATATATATATATATATGTGTGTGTGTGTGTGTGTGTGTGTGTGTGTGTGTGTGTGTGTGTGTGTTTAATGCAAAGAATTTGTCACTTTAACTGAGCAGTTTCATGCTGACTTCGAAGTTTCGGGAGAACACCGTTATGATGACTAAACTCATCAAAAAAAGCAAAAAGACAAAAGAAAACATTCTTTTGTCTTTTTGCTTTTTTGCTGTTGTCTCGTTTTTTTTTTTAATGGTTTTATTTGCAATTGTTTATTTACATTTTCTTTATTTTATTTTGCAGGAGTTTTTTTTTTATTACTTTTAAAGTTTCTTTTTATTTCTTTTTAATATACGCGTGAGTGGGTCTTCGCTTAATTGCTTTATTTTGAATAGCCGTCCGCTTTTATAGTTTGTTTGTTATTGTCATTTATGTTGACGTCTTTTTATTGTATTGACCTTTTTTTATTGTATTGACCTCTTTTTATTGTATTGACCTGTTTTGTTGGTTTATTTGATCGCTTAAGGGTTTCTTTATTAGACTATGGGTTAAATAATAGGACCGATTGTGTTCTATAGCCTTGGCTAGCAACCATTCTACAACAGAAAGCAATGGCAACCTACTTCGGGATAATCTTCTGTCCAGTCAGTCATGTCTCTTTCGAAACATGATCGCCCAAATTATGGCACTTAACTTACTGACCGAAGCAAAAGGAAAGCTTAAACTTAGAATCAAAAAGTGACAGTTTAAATTTTTTTGGCCCATAGTGAGGAAAGAAGGCATTGAGAGTTTGATACTCACAGGACATACTGAAAGCAAGAGGAGCAGATTAAAGCAACAAGCCACCTATATCCAGGGCTTGTATAACTGATTAGCGGAACATTGATTGAGACGGATAACGAAAAGAAAAATATACTAAGAACTACAAAGAATAGAAAGTTGTGGAGAACAGTGAAGGAATAAAGTACATAGAAGAAAATATTTGTAATTAAGTGAATGAGTAACGATAATAATATTTGATGTCGCGCAATCTCTTTGTGTCTTTTATGCAAGTTACGTTAAAAATGACAGACAAGGTGCTGTGTTTAAGCTTTTTTTATATACTTTTTTCATATGTGATCATATATATATATATATATATATATATATATATATATATATATATAGTCAAAAGGATTTGGACAAATTAAACATTTGGACAATTTTTATATAATTTATTTACTAAATATATATACATATGCAGTAAATAAATTATATATATATATATATAATTAATCATATCACCCCAAGCAAGGCGGTAATGCCACTGAAGCGCAGGGGGCTACGTAAGAATGAAAAGATTGGAAAAGAGAAAGCCGGGAACCACATCCTAAACAGGGAACAAGGGATGAGCCTCTACACCTGTTCAATAGACGTGGGTGGAGTGTGAACCGGGCGATAGTTTAGTCTATCTAAGTCAAATCACCCTCCAAGTATAATCAAACATATACCCACCTCCACAGAATATAGAATTAGTAAAAACTCGTCCAGTGAAGAAATATTTAACAAACACAAAAGTCTTTATAATAAGTCCCTAAAAAAAGTGGCTACAAAAACCAAGACATCAAGTATATAACAAACTATAACCATAACAGGAAAAATAGAAATAGAAAAATCATTTGGTACACACCTCCTTTCAACCAAATGATAAACACCAAGTTTTCCCCACCAATAACTCTCTTAGTAAAATCTTCAACAAAAATACACTTAAACTAAGCTATAGTTGCATAAACAACCTAGAAAAAATCATAACAAACCATAACAATTATATCCTAAATCAACACGTAGATCAAAATAAAATTAACTACCAAAATAATAAAGAAGACAACAATAAAAACCTATGTAATTGTAGAAACCCCAACAACTGCCCACTACAGAATAAATGTAAAATAACCTCAATAATCTATCAATGCAACATAACACCAATTGAAAATCCCACGATAGATAAAGTGTATATCGGATCTACTAAGAACACTTTTAAGAAGCGCTGGTACATGCACTTAACTTCATTCAAAAACAACTTATACCGAAACCAAACATCCCTTTCTGCATACTTTTGGAAGCTAAAAGACTCAAAACAGAAAAATGAAAAATCCTAGAAAAAAATAGATCTTGCAACTCACTTAACGACATCTGCCCTTTATGTTTAAGTGAAAAGCTACACATTCTAAAGTACCCCAACAGTAGCGAACTATTAAACCATAGAGACGAATTAGCAGTATTATGCAAACTTCGCAAATGTTTCTCGTTAAAATTTAAATAACAAAAAAAAAAATCTCATCCACACGACCCCCTACCCAAAAATGCAATAAATACACATAATCAACCCTCTAAATAAATAAAACAAAAAACGTAGAAATAAAAGAAAATAAATCCCACACCACAACAACAGAAATTCCATCTACCTGTAAATAGTATTAAAATAAATACTATCGGCACTGCATAAAAAAAACAACAAAAAACATATATCCCAATATAAAATACCTAAACTAAACGAAAAAGCGACCTGCCCAAAACTAAGCTACCCCACATCCTTCTCTTAACCAATAGCAGCACCTCTAGAACCACGAACGGACGACTAGACCATTCTAAACTCCCACCCTACATTTATTTACATCGTTCTCATTAACAGCGACGCTACTTCCACCACATCCAAACAAAATAAATAAGGAATCTGTCTAACTAAGCCACCTCTCCTAACCTATATCTCTAAGACTACAATACGGCCGACAGAATCAGAATAGGCTCCCAAACCCACTTTCACTTAAACATCATATCACCACAAATAAACCGTTTTCACCATTTAATTTTCATTTCAACTTTTTCACCCGATGAGAAGCGCGCAAAGCAACTTCGAAACGCGAACATTTTTGTGTATTGATACTATGAATTTATAAACCATTGTATCAACTATTGCAATATAACGCTCTACGTTGTATCGAGCACTCTTTATAAAAGTAAATGCATGAACAGCAGGTAAAAAACCTACGAGTTTCACAACTTTGTTACAATATACTTCTATACTTCTCGCCTCCACTCTCACATGGTCATGTAAAACGCCACAAGCTGTAGTGCAATTTTCGCTTCCAGCACGCACGCACGCACGCACGCACGCACGTGTTCGCCAATCTTCCATACAAAGAAAATAGACGACTACTACTATCGTCCTTTCGCAAACTTCTTAATACAACCAATACAGTTGTCATCTTTTATAATGGCTGATGTAAGCCGAAAGCTCAGAAAGGATTAAATAAAAGACATGTGTCAATATTGTGATCTTATTTCGTCTTTTAACAATAATGCTTATCAGACGATATGAAAAAAATTTACATAAAATAAATCGACAAAACTTGTCTATATTATCTGATGAAACATGCATCAATAATATATATATATATTCAGTAAATAAATTATATATATATATATATATTCAGTAAATAAATAAATATATATATATATATATATATATATATATATATATATATATATTCAGTAAATTAAATAAATAAATTATATATATATATATATATATATATATATTCAGTAAATAAATTATGTAAAAATTGTTGGCTCTAATTTTGGCTATACTTTTAGCTATTATTAAGAACAAAATTTATTTCACATTTAACTGAATATATAGATTGTTTTATGTATGTATCTAGAGCTATAAGTATGTTTTATTTACCAAACACCGTCAGTACATTATGGTCATGTTCATAGTTGATATTACTGAATGTTCGATTTTTCTTTTTTTTTTATTAATAATGCTCATGTTACATCTCTGACCAAAGATCTATTAGGTCTCATTTAAATGTACATGGTCACCTACCAAACTCAATCCGTAACATCTTAGTAATAATACAAATTTACATATAAAAAAAAGGATAAAAAGCATTATTAATAAAAATAATAAAAAAAAAGCTCAACACTCAATATTATCCGTTATAAATGAACATTTAATTTTATTCTAAATTAAATTTTTATTTACCTTGTCTTTTACTCAAAGGAGTGGTTATAATGCCTCGAAAATAAACCTATTATTTTTTTATTATCTAAACTTATTTATAAATGGAACATTGTGTGTATGTGTGTGTGTATGTGTGTGTGTCTGTGTGTATGCCCCCGATACCTATAGACTCCGAAACGGCTGAACCGATTTTCTTGAAAATTTACACAGTTGTACTATCGAAAATTGATAATCGAAAAACTCGGGTTATAGTGGTTCTGATTTTAATCAAATTTGATACGCTCATAGACAAAGACATAAGAAACGATATTCAGAAGTTTCAACGTTGCAGTTCTTACAATAGTGCAGAAATTCGAATATATATATATATAAAGCAAGATGTTTGTGTGTGTGTCTGTTTATCTGCCTGTATGTCTGTATTTTTTTCAGCCCTTTTATTTTAGTTTGTGCTTCGGGTTTGGCTCTAAGTAGGTATAATTGTAGTTCTCAGTCTCAGCCATGATACCATTTACTCAGAGGACTTATTTAGCCTTCAAAATTCAGTTTACGACGAAAACTCCAGGAAATCAAAATTTGACTTACATCCATTCATTTTTAGTTCTACGATTTCGCTTTAACTAGAAACAACTATTGCTTTTTAGTCTTTCGTGCCAACGTCCAAAGAGTATGAGCTCCAGGACTATGGATTAGTTTTAAAGCTTTCATTACACCCGAGCAACGCCGGGCTATACTGCTAGTTCTATTATAACCACCGATGGATTTTGCAGCCAAGTGCTCCACTCCCACACCCAAACTTACTATCAATATTGAGAGAGGAGTCAGTTTTCAATGCCTTTGAAGAATGTTACAAAATTAAAAGAATTGGTTACATTCTTAAACCCTTTAACTTAGAATATAGCACTTGAATTAAGCCTAACCTAAAATAATATAAATATTAATTACATTATTAACAAAAAAAAAACTTGAACGCCATCATTTACTTTGCTTTTGTTTATCGGCCATTGTATTGCGTCACGTAGCATCCACAATAATTTACGTAGACTTTTTATTAAATTTAAAAGTTTTGAAAACTTAACATTTTTACTTTTATTTGTAAATACTTGCTATAAAATGAAATTATTGCATTTGCCTTGATAAAGTCAATTAGAGAGCAAATTTCGTCAGCTAAGATAAGTTTTCCTTTTGTCGTTATTCATATTGTCCTTTTAGAGATATATTTCTAGTTATATCTTATAGGAATTCTCAAATTCATTGAGAAACACTTCCCTAAAAATAACCCCTTAGTAAGATTTTTAAGAGAAATACTCTTAAATTAATTAAATTATAACTGTATGGGTAACCTTGAAAAGATAATCAAAACACAATAATAAAATTTTAACCAACATAACGACCTAAGTAATCAACACCATCCTAAAAAAGTTAAAGATAGTAATACCAAAACTTGCAATTGTCAAAAATCGATTGAGTGTCCATTACAAAAAAGTTGTCTAACAGATTGCAGAGTCTACAATGCACTATTTCTGCCATAGAAAATCCAACAATATTCTTTTTACATCGTTAATACCATTAATCCATTTAAAACTCGATGATAGCAGCACATTTTATCTTTTAATAATAAGGCGTACCACAATAGCACATTACTTTTCACGTACTATTGGCAATTAAAAGAAGTTAATAAGCATAGACAGTAAAATAGAAAATATTAATAAAATTAGAACTTATAAATCTTTGTATGAGCCATGTTTTATGCGTTTATATGAAAAAATTCAACAATTTCCTAAATTAAACTTGTTAAACAAACTCAACGAAGTAAATTCCATCTGCCGTCATCTTCTTATACATACCCTAAAGTATTTATTTACCCTACTCTCCCACTGTAGCGAGATGTGACACAAGATTTTTAATGTGGAGAGCCCGGAAGCGTACGGTACTAGCGGGCGAAGGAAGAAAAATTCCCCAGTCCCGCAACCGTCGGTCGCGCTGGCCCCGGTGACGCACACCTGGTTCACCACTCTGGTGCAATGGGGTGGAGTGGCCTCTGGACACTGTTTTCCGGGACCGGGCACCTACTCAGTATAATTTTTCTCAGATGCAAATCTGTCCTCGGATTGAGCTACAACTGAGCCGCACTCTATCTTCAAGGACAGAGACGCAACTGAGAGATGATTTATGGCACCTACCCGACACAAAAATGTGGCTGGTATAGTTAATATATTTTCTAATATAATATAAGTAGATCCCACAATCAAAATCCTACCCTTGCATCAATATATTGATTCTCCCATCCTCTGATAATTACTTTGTTTCAATTAACTGGTATATTATCTGCTGTGTCGTCTACAGATGTTTGACGTACATTATATTTCAATACATATCTGTTCATATAATAACTACACCCATCTAAGTGATCAGAAATATGTAATAATATTAATAAATAAATTCGTAAACGTTGCACAAGCACATTAGATACAATTGCCGACATGTCATAATACAACTGTATACACAAAAATGTTTCATAAATGACACCAAATAATCTAGCTTTTCGTGATATCTTAATTTTCCACTCGACCTCTACCCCCTTGTCATCTTTCTCTACCCATCAACGACTTACTTTCTATTGGTTAACCCAGTTCAATCCTTTGAATTCCACATCGCCCCCACTTAATTGACTGGATATGGTAACAACAGTGTTGTTTCTAAATATTTAAATTTCTATATATATCAATTACTAACAGAAAAATATTTCCCTTCCTGATGAGGTACTAACAAGTAGTAGAGAAACACAAACGCTCTTGTACCGCAATAAACAATGTCAATGTTTTATTATAAACATTTATCATAAAAATATTACTATAAATATTGTTCTGCTAAGTATCGACCACTTTCCAAAAAAGTAAATTACTACGAACAGTGGACATTTAACAGATTTGTTTGAAGTACTCCTAATATATATAGATAGATAGATAGATAGATAGATAGATAGATAGATAGATAGATAGATAGATAATTTGTGTATTTAGGCCGAACTTTTTCTTTTAGGCATGTCAGATAAAATAAATTGCAAACATTGCATTTGCTTAATTTTAATCAAATTTGTGGTGCATTGGATATCGGCACGGAACGAGAAATCGGGGAGCCGAGTTCGAATTCCAGCTGAATTCATTGCATTCACTTACGCGCAAATACCCTTGGAAAAGGTATTAATCAGCCTATTCCTTCCAGTTATGGGTTAAATAACAGGACAGATTGGGTTCTATAGCCTTGGTCGGCAACCAGTCTACCGCAGAAAGCAATGACAACCTACTGTGGGATAATCTTCTGCCCAGTCAGTCATGTCTCTGTCGAGACATGATCGCCCAAGCGTGTATCACGTATGGCACTCAACTGACTGACTGACATTCATACTCATGGATAGTCTTTCCCGCGTTATCACGGAAAGATGTAAAAAAGGAGCTGTAATTTTGACAGTTGATTTTATTATTCATTTCTCGATGTTCTCAAGTACTTTCAGTTTATTTCTGAGATCACTTTCAGAGGTGTGACTTGTGGTAACAAAAAATAACTGCAAACCTGTGTTGCTAAAAATCACTGTAAATTTTCTTCTTGCTTCAATTGTAACGGTTGACAAACTGCTTAGCGTTTATTAGAACGTGAATATTATCAAAAATGGAATTTTTTATGTTGTAATGTCATGGTCATGCACGTTTTAAAAGATAAAAAACTGTTCTTTTTATAAACGTTTAAGAACATTACTAGAGTATTCATAGCTGATACTATTAATTGACGGTATAAGTTCTTTTTTAATGAATATTGCCTCGAGGATCTGTAGTTTGCTTTTGTTGTTTTTTAGAGACTCTCAAGGCAATATTCATTAAAAAACTGATATTGATATATATATATATATATATATATATATATATATATGTATGTGTGTGTGTGTGTGTGTGTGTGTGTGTGTGTGGATATTAAATTTTATTTTAAATGCATATAGAAAAGAAAGGTGGCGGACATCTTTTCCTAATTTTTTTCCTGTTTCAGTCCAAAACAGGGCCCAAATAACGTTAATATTTAAATAATTTACGTTATAAATTTACTCCAGGGAAAAAGGAGAAATTAAACTGCAATATAAGTAAATTATTTGTCTAAAGGGAAGGAAAAAAAACAATTTGAGAAATATTAAATTTTAGATTAATTACAGGAAATTAAATTAGAAATAAATCCAAGATGGCATGAATACATAAGTAATATTTCTGATATAAATAAATATAAAAATGAACGAAATAATATATATATATATATATAAGGTTTTGCTTTAACTGCAAACAACTATATACGGCCAGAAGTAAGTGCATGTGTTTAGCTACACTGATGAGCTGTGATACAGCGAAAGAGGCTTGTATGTGTATATATGTGTATATATATATATCCTCGCTATTATAGTAAAGAGCTTAGAGCGTAGTGTATAAATCCATTATATATATATATATATATATATATATATATATATAATCCTCTCAAGTTTGACGGTAGGGGTCAGTCAGTTAAGTGCGAGACGTGATACACGCTTTGGGCGATCATGTCTCGAAAGAAACATGACTGACTGGGCAGAAGATTATCCCGCAGTAAGTTGACATTACTTTTTGCGGTAGACTGGTTGCCAACCAAGGCTATAGAACCCAATCTGTCCTATTATTTAATCCATACCTGGAGGGAAGAGACGGATTAATACCTTTCCCAAGGGTATTTGTGCGTAAGCGAATGCAAGGAATTCAACTGGAATTCGAACTCGGCACCCCGATTTGTTGTTCCGAGTCATCCTGCGGGTACACTGTTCAAAATTTTTTCTGGCTAAATAAATGAATGCCTCTACTTTGATGAACTTTATAGTCGCCCAGTAAGTATTTAAAAGCAAATTAAAATACTTACAATCGGCAGTAAAAATCTTATAATGTATATACATATGTGTGTGTGTCCGTGTGTGTGTTTGTGCGTGTGTGTGTGTCTGTGTGTGTGTTTTTGAGAGCGAGAGAAAGAGAGAAAAGACATCGTAATGCTTGATTGGACTATCATTGCATACATGATAATATATGCAAAGGATATTGATTGCCTTCCATCCATATTGCATGTTAAACTTGCATCTAACCAGTTCTTTTCTTTCTTTCTAATTTTCTCTCTCTCTCTCTCTCTCTCTCTCTCTCTCTCTCTTTCTCTCTCTCTTTCTCTTCTACACTTTCTCTATCACATACTCTTCTCCACACGCACACACTCTTAGACACACACACACACTCCCTCACATAAACTTGTTTCTCTCTGCCTCTCTCTCTCTCTCTCTTTAGTATCGTTGTCTGTCTGTCTCTCTTTCTCTCTCTTCTACACTTTCTCTATCACATACTCTTCTAAACACGCACACACTGTTACACACACACACCACACACACACACACACTCTCTCTCTCTCTCACACACATAAACTTGTTTCTCTCTGCCTCTCTCTCTCCAGTATCGTTGTTTGTCTGTCTCTCTCTCTATCTCTATCTCTTTCTCTCTCTCCTTCTCTTCTATACTTTCTCTATCACATACTGTTCTACACACGCACGCACTCTTACACACGCACACACACACACACACACACACACACACACACACACTCCCTCACATAAACTTGTTTCTCTCTGCCTCTCTCTCTCACTCTCTCTCTCTCTCTCTCTCTCTCTCTCTCTCCGGTATCGTCTCTCTCTCTCTCTCTCTCTCTCTCTCTCTCTCTCTCTTCTTTTCCTTTTGTGTGTGCGTATTCGGGGGCTTCCGTGAGACGTTTCACCACACATGCGCTGACTGTTCTTTTTTCTTTTCTTTTCTTTTCTTTCCTTTTTTCTCTCTCTTTTTTAGCGATTCATTCGTTGTTGGTTTGGGCGCAGTGCCGACTGTCAGTCGGGCATTTCAGTTGAATTCGTCTCTGCTAGTAGGCTGGCTTATTATTTTCTTCGTTAAAGAAAAATGTGCCGCGTGGCGATGTTAAACTGAGTTGGGAAGATAAACTGGTATCGTCTGCCCTCAGCTATTCGTTCACTGGTTATTGTTTTTCGTCGCTCATTCGTTAAAATAACAAAAAGTAATAAAAACTCAAACAGATCCACAACTTGACAAAAAAACAGAAAAAAAAACTTCTAGATTCAAATAACGTTGAAGTTTTGTTTTTATATATATAACGAGGATGGACGCTGAAAACCAGCGTTTAATTAAAATCCTCCGTTCGGAATGTCTCAGCCGTGGATTCGCGGCCGGTATTAAAGGACTGGGCCATGTTTTCCGAACTATGGATACAGATTTCTCGAAGCGGCTGTGTTTTGAAGAATTTAAAAATGGGATTAAACTGTATGGCATAAAAATGGATGATTCCGAACTGTTTAAGCTGTTTAACGCTTTTGATAATGACTCGAGCGGGTCGATTGATTTTGTCGAGTTCATTAAACATTTGCGGCCACCAATGTCGGCTCCTCGAGTTGCGGTAGTACGCGAAGCCTTTCGTAAATTGGATGTTAATGGAGACAAAGTAATTGCTTTGGACGACTTGAAAGGTAAGCATTTTATCTATCTATCTATCTATCTATCTATCTATCTATCTATTTTGTTTTTAATCGTATCACCCCGAGCAAGGCGATAACGCCACTGATGCGGAGGGGGGCTATGTAATAGTGAGAAGATTGGAAAAGAGAAAGCCGGAAACCACATCCTAAACAGGGAGCAAGGGATTAACCTTTTAACCTGTTCAATAGACATGGGTGTAGTGTGAACCGGGCGATAGATAGATCTATCTACTCCAATTGAAAAAAAAAAAAAGTGAGAAGATTGGAAAAGAGAAAGCCGGAAACCACATCCTAAACAGGGAACAAGGGATGAGCCTCTTAACCTGTTCAATAGACATGGGTGGAGTGTGAACCGGGCGATAGATAGATCTATCTCCTCCAATTGAAAAAAAAAGTGAGAAGATTGGAAAGGAGAAAGCCGGAAACCACATCCTAAACAGGGAACAAGAGATGAGCCTCTTATCTATATATATATAATGGGTAAATTTTTTAGATGAAGTATTGTAACTATTCATATTATTTACATTGCTCGAATTGTATTGGGTTGTCCGGAAACTTCATGCCGATGTGTAGACGTTCCTGATCCAATACGTTCGAACTCGTCAAATTTATCAACAGATATAATATGCTCACATTTTCGATTAAAACACACTTTAAATTATCTCTTGGGGAACAAAGTTTAAAATGACTCAATTTTGCATCCCTATGAAAATAAAAAGATTATAAGGTGTATTGTAGACACTTGATGCTTTTTTTTTTTTTTTTATATAAAGGCAAAAATGCCTCGCAAACAATAAAGATATATGTTGAGTACGGTGAAGTTCGCTGGAGCTGACAGAACTCTACGAAAGTAGTTAAGTTCAGTAAGTTTAGAGTTGTGATTGTAGCCCTATTGATGACGAACGCTCAGGTAGACCCCTTCCCCCACAACTACAGGTGACAATCAAGTAAAGACACTGAAAATGTTGGAATTGGCAGAAACATTAAATTTATCAAAATCCACCATCTTAGTGAAACTTGGGTACTCAAATCGCTACATTATTTTGGTATCACATTTTATTTTAACCGTATCACCCCGAGCAAGGCAGGAACGCCACTGATGTGCAGGGGGCTACATAAGAGTAAAAAAATTAGATAAGAGGAGAGCAAAGAGAAAAACGAACCAGTTAAGGATAGGAATACAGTTGTAATGACAGCTGCAAAGGTGGAGAGAAAGGAGAAGATATACAGGGTGGTGAAGAAAGAACTAGAGTCAGGTGGTTAAGAGATGGGTATTGACATTGCATTTAAATTCCTGGAGGTTGTAGCCGTTAGGAAAGTAAGAATATGGAAGCGAGTTCCACGGGCGGGAGGTGCGAGAAAAGAAGCAGCAGAAGTAGAATTAGAGTAAAAAGAATTTTTTTTGGGGGGTGACAGCTCTATTTGTGATTTGCTGAATAAATGCAATGAAAATGCACTCTTTTCGAAGCAAATTGTGACGGGTGATGAGAAATGCACCATTTATAATAATGCTCAGCGAAAAAGATCCTGGGGTTAGTGACATGAGTCAACTTTAGACACCACAGAAGATCTTCATCCCAAGGAAGTCATGCTGTGCATCTGGTGAGATTGGAAGGGAATCCTGCCAAGTAATCAGTTAATTCATTCTGAAAAGTGCTACTCGCAACTACACGAATTACAGGCAGCAATTCAAGATAAACGCCCAGAATTGGCGAATAGGAAAGGGGTTGTTTTCCATTAGGAGAATTCTAGAACTCATGTTTCTTTGGCGTAAATTGTTGCAGGTACGCTGGGATGTGTTACTCCACCCACTATATTCACCAGTTGTTACTCGTTTGGATTTATATTTATTCAGGTCCTTACAAAGTAATCTAAAAAACATTTAATTGTTTGGGTGATTTATAAAAAAAAGATCTTAATGAGTTCTTTGCCGAGAAACCACCGAAAATCTGGGAAGATGGAATCTTTAAGTTGAAGGTAAAATGCAGAATGGTTCATATTTTGTTGAATAAATATTTAATGGCCTAATTTTGTTCTAATTGTATGAAATTTCCGGAAAACCGAATAATAAGAGCTTTTGTCAAATTTTGTTACTGAGAAATTAGGTTTATAAGCCCCTAAGATACTCTCTCTGACGTTCTTTGAGTCATTGAATTTTCCAAAAGTGAACAATTGTGAATTCAATACCTTGCAGAGAGAACAAAAACTTGGAGAGTTGAGTTACTAAGTGGTATTACTTAAAACTGAGATTTCCAAAAAGGCATGGCACCTGGAATCTGAACAATCTGACCCCGTGACTAAATAAAGGGTTCACTTTGAAATTCCAACTAATATTATCTGAAGAAAGCTGGAGTGTACAACAGCCGAAACATCGTGAATATGGCAATAAAGATGAGGACAACTGTCTGAACAATGTAAATATTGTATATAAAAATTAAACCGTTATAATATTTGGCCTACCTTTAGAATGTAGCTTACGAAATCCTGTCATTGGTATACTATGTGGCCTACCTTAAGAATGTGGCCTAGGAAATCCTGTTGTTAATATAGTATGTGGCCTATCTTTAAAAGTGGCCTACGAAATCCTGTCATTGGTATGGTATGTAGCCTACCTTAAATAGTGTATTATAAAGAAGTATTACAATTGTCTGTTAAGGGTTAGGGCAGGGCTAGGGTTAATAATTACATTCAATAAATAACAGAATACTAATATCTATAAATATACTGTTACTGTGGCCACATTCAAACCGGGTAGGCCACATACTATACAAGAATCAAAGAGGAACGCCACATACTATACCGGCACCAAAATAACAATGATAATAATAATCAATATAATCCTATGTTCCTTCAATCGACCGTTCATCACCTTAGATAAATAAAAAATTAATAAATAAATAAAAAGGTTTTGTCATAAATGTCAAAACTGCAATATGAGCTCTGGTAAAAAACACTAGAGAAAACCGTTAACATCAAAAAATGCAATATGAACTATGAAAAAAAGTTTACTGGACATTATGTTTATAAGTCCTAAAAATTCAGTTGTCACTTAAGGACACATGGCCCAGAGGATTTAAACGTTGGTTAGTTCCTGTGACTTAACCCAAAGATTTGTGAGTTCAATATCAGGCTCCAGCAAAAGCATAACTACCAGAAGAGGTTCTAGGCAAGGAATAAGAATGATATACCCCAGATTGTAATAAAGAGTTCGGTTCGAAATTCCTAACACCTGAAGAAGGCCGGAGCGTACAACTGCCGAAAAGTCGTACAAATGGCAACAAAGACTAGGACAATAGTCCGAAAAATGTAAATACTGTTAAAAAAAGGTGTACTATAAGGAAGTATTATAAGTGTCTGGCAGGGATTAGGATAAATAATTATTTTCAATAAATTGCCGAATATTTATATCTATAAATATACTCTGACTAAGTTAGGACACATTAAAACCGGTTAGGCCACATACTATACCGGCACCGCACCATCTCTTCCACAAAGTCGGGGTTCTCAGTAAGAGGTTTTAACTTTAAACTTTCTTCTTGCCGGTGAAATACGAAGATGAATGAGGAAGATTCGATCTTGTATATGTGGTATGGCGGGTCTTAGTTGTAAAAGTTTAAATTACTGATACTTATTCAGGTGTATCGTCAATGAAAAGCCTCTCGCCAAATCTCACTATAAAATATTTTCCTTCCAATAAAAAGAATGAACTAATTTTAGTGTGCAAATTCTTACTCACGACAACCCCCACTAACCCGCCTTAAAGACCCGCATGCTATCCTCAAAATATTCCGGCGACGAGTCTACACGCTATCTACACAAACATCACCGCATCATACGAATTTATTCAGATTTTACATTCTACGAATTCTAGCTGTACTTGACGTTAAAAAAAAAATGGTTACTACACAAACAAGCAAGATATCTTTTTCTTTCACAAAATGTCAGTTTTGCCTTGGACAGAACTTAGCCAAATTTTGTAAATATGAATAACTTGCCGTGCAACTAAAAACATTTACACGTTGTGTATACTGTAAGCGAAGATATTATTTGTACACCTGAGTATAAAAACTAGCATGTACATGCGTTGTATATACACTAAGTCATAACTGGAATCGCAAAATATGTAGCGTGTTACTAACTGAAAATGTTCATTGAGTTTTCCGATGAGTATGCTGGATCTTGCGAGGGATCAAGTGACAACATTCAACAATACTCCAGAAATATCCCTTTTTCCGCAATACTGCAGAAGTTTCAAAATAACTAAATATTATTATTATTATTATTATTATTATTATTATAAGGCTGTTCGGTATACGCGGTTTCACTTATTCGCGGTCAACTGCCCAAAATAACAGTTCCTAAACTTTACTTAATAATGGATTCATATCGCAAGAATAGCGATACCGGCAAATTGAATATAAAAGAGAAACCGTAAAACGATTGCTTTAAGTGAAAAAAAAAATGTGAAAGTACTTGACTAAATAAGAAAAAGAATATTGTGTTGTGAATTTGCTGACATCTGCAGCAAAAACGTATCTCCTATTTATCCTATACCGTCAAACGTGAGAGCAAATATTTATATCGACATATCTTCTAAAATGACGGCAACATATATATTGATGTACCTACTACTGAGTATCTTATAGTAAGACATAAAAAGAATCAGCACGCACCGATCGTGAGAGGAAGGATATATATATATATATATATATATATATGTGTGTGTGTGTGTGTGTGTGTGTGTGTGTGTGTGTGTGTGTGTGTGTAAAAAAGTTTTCCGTTATACTCAATGGTGTGCGGGGCAGCGTTTTTACTGTTTC
This sequence comes from Ascarosepion bandense, assembly GCA_037127315.1. Classification (NCBI taxonomy): domain Eukaryota; kingdom Metazoa; phylum Mollusca; class Cephalopoda; order Sepiida; family Sepiidae; genus Ascarosepion; species Ascarosepion bandense. The sequence goes on from JBBBDQ010000346.1 coordinate 6,899,917, forward strand.
CGTAACACAAACACAAACCGACACACATAGCTGTAAAAATATGAAACCGGGTAAAAAAAAAACGTATTGACGAATGGCTGTCGCAAGTTCCAGAATGGTCTTGTCTGAGGCATAATTGTTACCATCACCGCTTCCACGAAAAGCTGTAGTTTAACTAATTCATTCCAGGTTAGATTCAATATTTGTTCAAAGTAATAACTCACCAGAAGTTAACTTCGAACGTTTTAATTGTATATTGGTATCGTTGAAATGGGAAGTTTTCTTTTCCTGCGTATAAATTTGTTACATACGCTCGGCTGCACATGCGCACGAACGAGGGACAGTGGAATTTATTCTTTTCATCTAGTCGATTCCCTTTCGATTCTTTTTTCTTCAGTAATGAATTGAGTTCTCCCGCTGGCTGGCACGTGTATACACCGCATATATACAACACGCTAAAATTTCCTCTTCTCTCATTCCATGCGCCAATGGCTTAGTGGGTAGCGACTCCGACTGACACCAAATTGATCGGAAGCAAGTGAATATCTATCCACACTGATGAGCTGTGATACAGCGAAATAGGCATGTATGTCGATGACTATTAATATATATACATATAAGTAGTATATATTATGATAAACACCTGATGATTGCTGAAAACTGCATGAAATTCAGAGTCGTGCGTAAAAAGTAGGATTATATATATAAGTGTCTCTTAATTAACTTCTGGGTCAAATCCCAAAGTGAATCTCCATTCTGATTAGCCACAAGAAACACCCACATACATTCACAGCAAACCAAAAGATTTTGTCATTTAAATGTAAATCATCTGCATAACTACATCAACATTGCCTGATGATGAGAACCTATCTCGAAACATAGAAATTTCCATGTCGCAATGTACAATTGACACATGACTATATATATATATATATATATATATATATATATAAAACTGTGTAAAGAAAAGTTTCTGCGAAAATGACCGACTGAGATTATTTTTTCTTTCCTCTTGGAGCTTAGACAGCTGATTTTCTAAAAGCGCCGCTTAGATGGGGAACAAGGCCGAATGTATGGGACACCCAGTGAGAACTGAACTCACTACTCAATTGTAATGTATCTAGCGAGACAAGGGTTAGCAAAACCCTTGCACCACCTCGTGCTGCCCTCTTGGAGCTTAGATAGTCTTTAATTGAGTCCTTCAAGTTTTCTCTCTTTTTTTTTCTTTTTTTCAGATTTACTTCCCGTCAGTAAACCTTTAAAATATCAGTGGCTTTGTTGCCTCACCTGAGGTGAAATGATTAATATATATATATATATGTATGATGTGGTTTCCGGCTTTCTCAATTCCAATCTTTTCACTTGTCTTTTTCTTTTTTTTTTTCAAATCTTTTTCATTTTTTTTTTTTCAATTGGAGTAGATAGACTTAACTATCGCCCGGTTCACACTCCATCCACGTCTATTGTACAGGTGTAGAGGCTCATCTCTTGTTCCCTGTTCAGGATGTGGTTTCCGGCTTTCTCTTTTCCAAATCTTTTCACTCTCACGTAGCCCCCTGCACATCAGTGGCGTTACCGCCTTGCTCGGGGTGATATGATTAAAAAAAAAAACAATGTTTCGTGTGAAGTCTATTGTGTTTTCAGTGGTTTGACTGTTAATATGTATTTTGACAAGCAGGCTTATCAACACTCTATTTCTACTCCAATATGGAACAATTTACGCTAAAAAAAAATAAGTTGGTAAAGTATATGTTATCAGTAAAATCACTGAAAATACAACCTTAGCGCTAAACATTATCACAATTAAACACTATATATATATATATATATATATATATATATATATATAAACTTATTTATAAATGGAAATTTGTCTGTGTTTGTGTATGTATGCATCTGTGTGTGTGTGTGTGTGTGTGTGTGTGTGTCCGTTATCTATAGACTCCGAAACGGCTGAACCGATTTTCTTGAAAATTTACACAGTTGTACTATAAGCGTCTGCGAGTGTTCTTAGCTAGGTTTTGTATCGAGGTACCCGCGATAAATAGCGAAAATCGATAATCGAAAAAATCGGTTTATAGAAGGAGTGGTCTGATTTTAATCAAATTAGATACACTCATAGACAAAAACATAAGAAACAATATTCAAAAGTTTCAATGTTGCAGTTCTTACAATAGTGCAGAAAAATGATAATATATATATAAGGCAAGATGTTTGTGTGTGTGTGTGTGTGTGTTTATCTGCCTGTATGTCTGTTTTTTTTTTTTAAGCCCTTTTATTTTAGTTTTTGCTTCGAGTTTGGCTCTAAGTAGGTATAACTGTCGTTCTTAGTCTCAGCCATGATACAATTTACTCAGAGGACTTATTTAGCCTTCAAAACTCAGTTTACAACGAAAAAAACTTATTTGATATCGATACCAGGAAATCAAAATTTGACTTACATCCATTCATTTTTCTTTCAGTCTACGGTTTCGCTTTAACTGCAAACAACTATTGCTTTTTAGTCCACATACAAGGCTGTTTCGCTGTATCACAGCTCATCAGTGTGGCTAGACACACACAAACACACACACACACACATATACATATATATATATATATATATATATATATATATGAAGTTCCTAGCGTGTTGTTGTTCTTAGCAAACGATACACGTAGATGATTATTACGTCTAATTATTTGTGGTTGCAGTAGAAATGTGTCCACACTTAAGTAGAGTTTAAAATCCCTCTCTGTTTTGTTTGTTTATGTGCGAGGGCGAAAGACGTATTTAATAGTTAATATGAAATATTATATTTTAGCCCGGATGGATTTTTACTCTATTTTCTTGGTCCAGACAATGACTAAAACTATTTACCATATTTACTTTCACGGTGAGTTGTTGTAATGTTTCGTGAAATGAAGATCCGGTACCTAAAGTCTGTTAACGATACTGACAGATACTTACGCAAACATGTCGGAAGTAAATGGCATTTATATATTGGATAGAGATGCATAACAAAAAAAAAGTCAGGCAGGCGTTGTGATTATTTGGATATCCGTTCGGAATGAGAAACCGGTGAGCCGAGTTCGAATTCCAGTCGAGTTCTGTAAATTCACTTGAGCGGATATACCCTTTCGAGGTGTGCATCCATCTATTCACCCTCCAGCAATAGGTTGCATAACAGGCCAGACTGTTTTCTATAGACCAACTTTTTTGGCAACCAGTCTCCGCAATAAGAGATGACAACCTACTGCGGGAAAAAAAACCTGCTAAGTCAGCCATGGGTCAAAATAGACATGATTGCCCAACCGCTTAACACGTATGGCCCGTAACTGACCCTCGTTAATACAATGTATCTGGAAAAAAAATTATGCTGTAAGAGGTTTGCATGTATATATTTTGGAAGGTGGGAGGCACCATTAATTATTACTTTTTTATGACCACATCACGTTCAAACACTTGTTCCCGCAATAAAGTTAAGCAACGTCGAGCTTGGTCAGTACCTAGATGGGTGACCTCTTGGTAATATCAGCTGCTGTAAGCTTTGATGTGCGAGTGATATAATGAAACAGGCTGCCAAGGTTTCGAGACCGCCTAGGCGTCGCGACCCACTGGTTGGGAACCTCTGGCCTAGTGGGACGAGAATGGGGCGGAGCGCCCGGGACCGCAAGGTATGCTAATTACAAATTGGGGATACCAAAATTAAACCATTACAGCAATTTAAATATTTACAACGGAAAATGCGGCACCGAAATCCGAAGGCTCATTTTGATAACGAATGTTGACGTCTAAAAGCCAAATGAAGTATCCTTCTTTATGTGCCGTGTTTCTTACGTCGTAGGCGATCATGTCTTTTCACAACTTCCTTTCTCTTGTAGTTTAAGTAAAATTTGTCTTCTTGTTATTTCTCCCAAGCACAGTTGGCCATCCATCTCAAGCTCACAATGTTATATATTGTTCTCCTCTGTCCATCTTACCCTCTCTCTGCCCTGTGAATATCAGATTTTCAAAGCCTTCTTTCCTCATTATATGCTCCAGAAACCTCAACTGTCTCTTCCTGATGTTAAGTATTCATTTATTTATTTATTTTTTTTTTGTTTCTGTTTACTCCAAAATTTCTTTATTCTCACCTGTCCGGTCCACAGTATCCTCAGCGTACTTCTGTAGAACCACATTTCGGTTGCTTCTTGAGAAGATCCTCCAACACTCACTGCCACACAGAAGGAGAATTTAGAACTCTTTTCTTTGTTTCTAACGAAATTTTCTTATTTCTTCTTACTCCGCTTAACTTATTCCAATACGCCTTTGGATTTCAGTGTCACACTTTCTATTCTCTGTTAAAATACTTCTGTTGAACAACATTTCCGCTCTCAAGTCACTTCTTCATCTGTGAGGAAATTCTCCAACATTCATTGCCATATAGGAGGACTGATATTAAATAACAGTTTAACATCCATTTTTTCTTTCTATTTTTTTTTTAATTTTTTTTTTTTTTTTTGGTTTCTAACAAAATTATCTTATTTCTTAATATTTTGCTTAGCTTTTTGAAGGCACGTTTTGTTATTCCAAAGCGTCTTCAGATTTCGGCTTTACATTTTCTATTCCCTGTTAAAAACACTTCCTGCAGTTTTCCCTATAAAGTAAAGGATCACAGACTCGCCAATCTAGATTTTACTATTGTGATTTCTGCATAAAGAAGGTCATTGTTTGGGTAGGCAGAGTTGCTAGCCTCATTGGTTTGGGTTTCTGTGTTCTTCTTACCCAAGACTATTTTCCCACCAAAGTTAGCGTGCCTAGTCTAATCGCAGGGAAAACTAAGTCATACGTTTCTAAATGTATTTGTACGAAAGGGAACGCCGATAAACACCACGCTTCACCAACATCCCAACCATTATTACAATAAAACTTCTAACACTCACAGTAAATTAGCCAATCCTCTAGGTTGGCTATAAGTGAGTCCCGCCTTTACTATTATGTAATTTGTGAAGTGTTTATAATTGGAACAAAATATTTAAAGACTAGCATGTGAAAACTTTCAAATAAGAAAAAGTATGGCGTTGTTTTTTTATTGAATGGGTATACTAGTAGCGAAATGTTGCGTAATATCAGGCGTCCTATCTGACAGTTAATGTTCTGCAATCTCCGCACAAATGATGAAAAACTTAAGGTAGCCGAAACGTGGTTCTACAGAAGGATGCTAAGAATACCATGACCTGAACAAGTAAGCAACGTTGAAGTTTTACAGTAAATTGAAACAAAAGAGTGCTTAAAATTAGAATTTAAAAAAGTTGAAATTTTTAGGGATCATATTAAAAAAAATGGTTTGAATTTTACGGGATATAACTGAAGGCAAGAGGGACAGAGGAATACAACGTTCAACCCAGTTGGCAAAATGGATCGGAAAATAGGGTTAAGAAGAGATAGAAAAAAAAGACAAAACATACTAAGAGATGCAAAGAACAAGAAATTGTGGAGAGCCATAAACACCAACGTCCTGAAAGAACATGGTTGGTTGGTTGTTTTGTTTTTCATGGCAAATCAACCTCGGCGGGTCATTTATTGCCAACTAAACATTATTTATTTATTGCTGGTAATACCTTTATTGTTGTTTAAATAAATGTTTGTGTCTAGCAATACATTTTTCTTTTCGAGTGTCAAGATTTATTGGGATTTGTTTTTAAGGGCAAGGTCCCCTAATCCTATCCTTGTTATTTAACCCATAACTGGAGGGAAGGGACGGATTAATACCTTTCCCAAGAGTACCAGTGCGTAAGTGAATGCAGGGTATTCAACTGGAATTCGAACTCGGCTCACCGATTTCTCTTCCAGAGGCGATATCCACTGCACCACAACGCACATCCGTCACTAAACGCTTACAGCACCTGGTATTCCCAAGCGGTCACCCATCTAAGTACTGACCAGAATCAACGTTGCTTAACTTCGGTGATCGAGCGAGAACCGGTGTATTCAACGTGATAGCCCGAAAGAACACGGCACATAAAAGAAGTAGAATATAAATTTAAGGGAATTGATTTTTTGTTCTTACGAAATAAACTCAACCCTCGAAATATTTCATATTGTTGTAATAATTAGAAAAACATAGTTAAATGTTCACTTGGAAAAACTTTTTGTTATGGTGCCCTATTTACAGTGAATGAACTCTTCCACCGTCAATAAATACTAACCTGAGTGACTTCCGGGGAGGTAGCTTTGAGGCAGTCTAGAGACAGTCGAGACACAGCGTAACTATACAGTTTGGACGTACACTTCTATTTGCTGACTACTAACACACTTGCTTTGTATATATGTTCTGTTATTCTAATACATTGGTTGAACTTACCTTCTTGTTTCCGTGTCTTTCTTCCGGGCCCTAAAAAGCCACAACAACTTGACGACGAAGATTTCTCCACAATCCTTTTTCACATAGGTTGAGTCTTGTTTTGTATTTATTCCTGAGATGAGTAATTTTAAATAATCTTGGAATTATTTCGAATATTATTTCGAAGATGAGAACCAAAGTTCGAAAAAATTCCAAGATTATTGAAAATTACTCATCTCAGGAATAAATACAAATTATGACAAGTGCCACGAACCCACTAACATAATCCAGTTGTCAAAATCCATCTGACACTAAATATAAAAGGCTCCAAAAATACACCACTAGTCTTTCGGGACAGTGGCGAAGTGGATATAGTAGTTGGTTATATGTGCTAGCATCATCTAGTGGTCATGAGTTCGATTCTTGGACTTGGTAGTGACGAATCAAATTCCAACATAAAAGAACAATAATTGATTTCACAGGATGTTTCGCAATAATCAACGAGATAATAGCCAGCGTGCTCTAATTCATTACTGAATGAGTGATGTATATATATATATATGTGTGTTCCCCCATGTGTTTGAGCAGTGAACTATTGCGCTTTGAAGGGAATAGGTACCCAACCAATGTGGTTAAACTGGTTATTGATCGCAAAATCAAACGGTTTAAGGAGCCAAAAATCGAAGGACCTAGTCGCTGTCCATTGTACTTAAAATTACCCTGGCTTGGCAGAAAATGTCAAACTGTTACTGACAAAGTTTCGGCGTGTATTTCATCCTGTTATTATTCAGTACAGTTGCGTGTTGTTTTCCATACTAGATCTGTTTTTCCATCCTTCGTCAAAGACAGGTTGTCCTATTTTCGAAAAAGTTCCGTTGTTTATAAATTTAAATGCAGCATACATAGGACGAACCAGTCTGAGGTTGGAGACGCGGTCTTGCAACACGTCCCTGCGAGTATACGTTCTGGCAGCCCTATCAGTACTATAAGAACAACCCAAGCTGTCCTGGATTCAGCGATTGGCCAACACTTGTTGGACAATTCAGCGTGTGCCTCCGCGTACGAGGACAGTTGGTTTTCTGTATTGCACAGTGTTCGCTCATCATATCATCTACGGGTCTTGGAGGCTATTTGCCTGAAAATCCAGCAACCGAGCCTGTGCAGACAGAAAGGGCATTTCTTTCGCTCCTTGCAGTTACTGGAGAGTCTGTGAGTGTAACCTTTTTCTTTTTTAAATCACTCCTGTGGAATTAAATTTACAACCCCCTCACATTTTAATGCTTTTCATTAAAGTTTATTTTTAAACGAATTCCACTTTCTCCCAGTACTGTGAGTAATTCCCCTTTTGATATTGTCTTCGTTCTAGCCCTATTCATAATTTTGCCAACGAAGCCCTTGAAAAGTGTTGGCCGAAAGGTTCCTCGGGTTGGGATAAGTATGACGTCTTTTCTTTTTAGAGCAATTTATGATTTCTGTGGGTACCGATCGTTATTTACATATATATATATATATATATATATTTGTTTCTGATGAAAGGCCGAGGCCGGTCTGAAATATCAAATATCTATCTATCTATCTATCTATATATATATATATATATATATATATATATATATTTCTTTAATTGGAGTAGATAGACTAAACTATCGCCCGGTTCACACTCCACCCTCGTCTATTGGACAGGTGAAGAGGCTAATCTCTTGTTTCCTGTTTAGTATGCGGTTTCCGGTTTTCTCTTTTCCAAAATTGGAGTAGATAGACTAAACTATCGCTCGGTTCACACTCCACCCTCGTCTACTGAACAGGTGAAGAGGCTCATCCCTTGTTCCCTGTTTAGGATATGGTTTTTGGTTTTCTCTTTTCCCCTCCTATTATGTAGCCCCCTGCACATCAGTGGCGTTACCGGCTAGCATGGGGTGATATGATTAAAAAAAAAATCAGCCAAGCTATGGACACCTGATGATGACCAGAGGTTACTTGGTCGAAACGTTATGTCTATTATAACCTACATCAAACAAGATAAGAACAAAAGTTCGAAATAATTCCAAGATTATTGAGTCTCATATGAAATTCCCAAATCTGAAAACCTCCAAAATCCGAATGTTTTTCAGGTGCTGATATGACTTGCCACAAATGAAATATTTGAGAAAGCACTAGGAAGCTGTTGTGAGTGGCCTCATCTGCCCTGGGTTGGTTGGGGTTCACAATCCCAGCTTTGTAGCCTACATTGGCACCAGTTGTTTTCTTAGCAATCGTCACATCAACACATATCTTCATGAATTACTTACCAGGTGTTACTTGCTCAGTAAAGATATTCAAAATGTCAAGAAGTCTTTCAGACATCCATATGTGTAGTGAAAAGAAAAAGAAAAGAATTTATGTTTAGCAATATCATAGAAAGTCAAAATGTTGCAGAAACTAGACAGATGTGTTAGTGTAGAATGTCTGACTGGGGATTTTTTGCGTCAGAACAACCAACGAATACGAGCTAAAGAAACAAAAGGAGAAATTTTAAAGTTTTGTGCTGAAAGTGATGAACAGAAATTAATGAAAGATAGAAAAACATTGCACAAAACTAAAAAAAAAAGAAAAGAATTACATGCTCCTCCAAAGCGATATATGCCGTCATTAAAAAAGGAAACACTACATAGAAACGATGGTTGTGCGTTGTGGTTCAGTAGATATCGGCTCGGAACGAGAAATCGGAGAGCCGAGTTCGAATTCCAGTTGAATTCCTTGAATTCACTTACGCTCAAATACCCTTGGGAAAGGTATTAATCCGTTTCTTCCTTCCAGTTATGGGTTACATGACATGACAGATTGGGTTCTAGGGTTCTATAGCCTTGGCTGGCAACCAGTCTACTGTAGATGTTATAGCAACCTACTGCAGGAACATCTTCTACCCAGCCGAGAGTGTACCACGTATGACACTTAACTGTCTGAATGGCTATTCTATCAGAACTCCAATTAATGGTAATCTGAAAGAGCAAATCAGTTCTATAGGGTTCTATAGCCTTGGTCGGCAACCAGTCTACCGCAGAAAGCAATGGCAACCTACTGCGGGATAATCTTCTGCCCAGTCAGTCATGTCTCTTTCAAGACATGATCGCCCAAGCGTGTATCACGTATGGCACTTAACTGACTAACAAAGTTACATGGATGGAGTGATGAAAAATTCTCAACCAGATATTTTTCTAACTTTATATATACCACAACGTCCAAGACAATCAAGTATATAATTACGAAGAAAAACGAATCCAACACCATTTTACTTTCTGGTAGTTATCAAATAAATACTTTACTGTTGTGGGGTTCTCCCTTTTTCATAAAGATGGACTCGTCGAGAGTATACTTATACCACTGCTATAGAAGCGAGACGGGAGAAGACCGTTTTCTTTCAAGATCAGTATGGAAAGGAAACGACTCACTCCATCTGAATTTGACAAAAGGTGGGTGAGTCTTGCGCGTTTCTGTCGAGTGAAAGGTGCTGACCTGGAGTGGTTGTTTGATGCTGGTTAGGCATCAGGATATTGGGTGTGCTGGGCAGAACATGTGCACCCCGTCCCTGTTAGGTTAGTGTAGGGAAAGTTTGATTTTTCTGTTTTTGCTTCAATGTTAACTTAGCTAGGTTATGATTGCTCATTGGCCCCTTTTTCTTTTTGTCCCCAGTTTTCCTTTAGTTTAATCCCCCATCCCTTCCCACTTTAGGTGTTCAACAATGTTAGTTCTCCGGTGGATGCGTGGCGACTTTCGTTATTTTTCAAGTGTGCTTTTCGTTTTTGTTATGGTGTTTAAATGTGTGAGTGTTTGTGTGAGTGATTGCTGATCGGATATATGGTATTATTATTTTTCTAAAGCCACGCATTATATTTCACCCGGGGAAGTGATTTTGCTGTCACAATATTAGAGTAGTGGGGGGCTTTTATTACTAATATGATTTTGTTTAGTTTCTTGTATATATTGTATTTCTTTGTAAATAGACATTGGGGAATTTTTAAATGTTGTTATTTTCTGCCCATGCCCTCCACTGAAAATTGTACATATGGGAATTAAGTAGGAATACATAGAGAACCTGAGGTATTATGGTGGACGTGGTAAGAATGGTAAGTAAAAATGTGGTATTATGTTGTAAGGTTTATTGTAAGTGTGTTAGGGTCAACGAAAGTGAATAGCTAAGTTAAAGTAGGACAGATGAAGACCAGCCTTCCCCATCTCCGTTTTAGGCCTTGTGCCACATTTGTACAAATAGTACAGTAAATAATGAAGTTCTTCATATGATATAGAGAAACTGAGGTATTATGGTGGACGTGGTAAGAATGGTAAGTAAAAATGTGGTATTATGGTGAAAGGTTTATTGTAAGTGTGTCAGGGTCAACGAAAGAGAATAGCTAAGTTAAATTAGGACAGATGAAGACCAGCCTTCCCCATCCCCGTTTTAGGCCTTGTGCCACATTTGTACAAATAGTACAATAAATAATGAAGACTGTTTTCTCAATGAGAATACGAGAGTCCAGACAGAGATTAGCAGTCAGTACATAGTAGTACATAGTAGTACATAGTAGCTCTGTGCTCCACTCATCGAGAAGATTATTACGCCGTACCTGTCAGCTTCCGACACGGATATACTAAATATACTACGGCTTCACTTCCAGAGACCTTGTACATATACTTTTTACTAACCCGCACTCCTGGACTACTAATCTTCATTCAAGTCTGTATCCTTACGTTAATACACTTATTTTCTATCTCAGTTACTGGTCGTTATTCATTTATTTGTGCGGGCCCCACTCCCGGGATCCATAACACTTACAATGTAAAAGTATTTATCTCAGAGATTTAAATATACATATCTACGAAGATAAAATAGATTTCAGTTTAGACAACTATTCAAACTCTCTCGTAATACATAGAAACAAAACTAACCATAATTTTGATTTTAGTTCTTTTATAAAAGAACATCATTCTTTAGGTCGGAAGTACTTCGAGAGTCTGCTAATAAAAATATTACCAGTTACGCTTGAAATAGCTAAATGCCACTTCAACTGCAACAGTTTATTTTCTCGCATTTCTCAACTGTGGAACTCCCTTGCTTCCCTGATAACCTCTTCTTCTATGTGCCTTGTCCATCCTGAACGTAGGCGATCATGGCTTTCCACGTCTTCCTATCCCTGGTGGCTCTTAGCACGCTTTCTCCTGTTACACTACACAATCCCCTTTCTATCATCCTCTTGCTCATGCCCTTCAAATACGTTATCCGCTACTTTCTTCTGTCTCTATGTCCCTCTATTTGGCCTGTTAGTATAAGGATCTCCAAGCCCTCCTTCCTCATTGAATGTCCCATAAACTTTACCTGTCTTTTCTTAATGCTCAGTGTTAATTTCCTTTTCGGTTTCATTTGTTCCGAAAACCTCATCATTGCTCACATGCTCGATCTATGATATCCACAGCATCCTTCTGTAGAACCACATTTCAGTTGATTCAAGTTTTTTCCTTCATCATGTATATATATGTTCCAGTTAAATTCGTTGTATTCCCTTACGCGCCAATACTCTTCTCCCTCCAGCTACAGATTAAATGGCAGGTCAGACTGGGTTCCGAGTAGACAATTAATCAACATGCCGCGGGAAAATATTCTGCCCAGTCAGGCATGTCTCTTCGAAACATACTCACCCAAGCGTGTTTCATGTATGGCACTTAATTGACTGAAGATTGAAATGGGTGGGTCTACTATTAGCACTCTTTGGAGAAACAAGCGTTACATTAGTCGAACTGATATTAGAAATCGATAAAAAAATATTGATTATTCTATCACCATTTTGTCTTTTCTGGGAGCAGGTAAAATGTATTGCAGCTTGGCTGGCCCGTTTTTTATTCAAAATCATCTGATTTGCTCTTTCAGATTACCATTAATTGCAGTTCTAATTTAAATAGTCATTCAGACAGTTAAGTGTCATACGTGGTACACTCTCGACTGGGTAGAATATTTCCCTGTAGTAGGTTGCCATAACATCTACAGTAGACTGTTTATCAACCAACGCTATAGAATCCAATCTGTCATGTTATCTAACCCATAACTGAAAGGAAGAAGCGGATTAATACCTTTCCTAAGGGTATTTGCGCGTAAGTGAATGCAAGGAATTCAACTAGAACTCGAACACGGTTCTCCGATTTCTATTTCCACTGCACCTCAATGCACAGAATAGTATCAATGATAAAAACTTATAATTGAAAGCACTACTAAGCCGGAGATTATTGTATGGTAGACTTTGAAAAACAGTAGCTACTCTAGCAAATATGCATCGTTCATTCAGCAATGAATTAGAACACTCTCAGCTATTGGGCGTGTATAATGATAATATACGCGCTAAAAAAGTCTGCCTTATTTTCCCGAGCGCCCATAGCTCAGAGGTAGAATCGCCAACTGACGCCAATTCAGTTGGGTTTCAATCCTGGGTTGAAAACAATCGGAGTCTAACTGTATTGATGAGCTGTGATACAGCGAAACAGATCTGTCTGCAGATGACTATATATATAAGTAAATTAACCTAGTGAGCCAACAAACCTACCTTTGTATGTTTGTTGGCTCACTAGCTTAATTTAATTATTCTGCTCTGCTTTAGTATTGAGGACAGTTTGTTAGTGATAACTCATCTCGGTTTTTTTCTTTAGGCAAAGGTTAAGCATAAAACAGAATTAATGAATAATTAAACTGAATAATTTTCGCAGCATCCAATTGTTCAAATCTGATAAAATTTTGGACACTGCGCTTCTGTACATAAATCAATAGTTCACTATTCTGGAAGGCATTCCACAAAATATTTTTGATTAAATGTCAAACGGTCTCGATTGGGTTCTGTGAGATTACCCCACTTATCTGCCAAGGAACTTTGGCTAACAACTGCTAGATGGCGTTGTCAAAAACCAATATAAATGAAAATGGTGCATGACCATGTTTATCCTTTCCCTCCCCATACCCACCTTCTTATTTCCCAGTTAACCGAGAGTCACGTTGTGCGCAACACACCATGCAATAACGCTAAGTTTATAACCCTACCGAAGTCTTCACACACCCCAGCTGCAGTTTAATTCTTCTTCTTCTATGTGCCATGTCCCTTCAGGACGTAGGCGGTCATGACTTTCCACGTCTCCTTATCCCTGGTGGCTCTTAGCACGCCTTCTCCTGTTACACCATGCAACACTCGTTCCATCATCCACCTGATTAGGTCCTTCAAATATGTTATCCGCTGCTTTCCCCTGTCTCTTTTCCCCTCTATCTGGCCTCTTAGTATCAAGTTCCCCAAGCCCTCCTTTCTCATTGCATGTCCCAGGAACTTCAGTTGTCTCTTCCTGATGCTCATTATTAATTTCCTTTTAGTTTCCATAATTTCTATGATCTCATCATTGCTCACATGCTCGATCCATGATATTCGCAGCATCCTTCTGTAGAATCACATTTCAGTTGCTTCCAGTTTTTCCTTCATAAAACCATTATTATTTAAAAACATAAAGTCAAATTTACGTACAATATATCCCGAATTTATGATTAACCCATAGAGATTGATATGCCACTGAACAAACCAGCATAAGACTCTACCAAACTAACAAAAACTTTTCTCCAATGTAAATTTCTCAACATCTTTGGCAACGATTTTATATTCACCGAACTTACGGAAAAGGATAACTTTATATACACTTTTGCATTTAACAGTTTTTATATTCTTCCCATTTCATTTACGAGGGATATAAAATCTTGTTATAAAATGTTTGCTTACTCATACGCTTACTTATTTGCTTGAAGATATTCTATGTGACGACTATGTCTGCCACGAAATGCCTTTTACTCAATATACGCTTCAATAATCGATGAATAGATCGTATCCACAGTCCATTCTGGTTTGAGGCCTAATGATCACTCAAGGTACAGCGCCTCCCTTAGGAAACATTTATCCATTGTGACTGGTTCTGGGTGTTGCGGGATCTCCCCTTTTGTGTATATGACAATGGACTCAACTGAGTGTAGATATAATCCTACCAAATAGAGAACACAGAGTGGAAGATTTGGAATCTCAGTTGCAGTTTACAGTGGAAAGTAATTCGTAGAGATCCGTTACAGTTATCGAAGCGTTCCAACAGATACCGAAGTAACCCAGAGACCAGACTAGCTCTAAGCTCCACTCAGCTAGAATAAGTTACCCGGACACACTATTTCACTTTAAGATTTGTATATATTTAATTCTACTAATAGTATTCCTGAATTGACTAACCCGCGTTCCAGTTTGTATATTACGTTTAATATAAACTACTTTCTATCTCCATACCGGTTTTTGTTGTTCACTTTTTTTTTTTTTTTTTTTTTTTTTTGGTGGTTCCTCCTCCAAAATCAACAACACAGGGTCTGATAGGCAATGATGGAATAAACTAGTTTAGTTTTGGAGGCATTGGATGTAAACAACCAGTTTTCTCTCGCTTCTAATCTAGAAGGCAACATCTGTAATCATTATTCGTAATCACTTCTCGCATTCAAGTTTTCCGGTCTGATAAGTTTGTCTTCAATGGTGTCTTATTACAATTGTAGTTAAGCATAATAAATAACTAAAAGCAATAACACTGGACAATACGATATTGATTCCAAGAAACAAAACACCTTTATTAGCTAATTTGATGGTGCTGATTCCGAAAATGACCTTAGATTTTCATGGTTAGCTATCGTTTATTCTGTACTGAAATTGCTATTTTTTGAAAAAAAAAAAGATCAGTTTACGATCTTGGCTGATCGCAATTTTTAGTCAATAAAGATCGTAGGAACCCATCAATTTCAGGTAGACCGAGCAAATTTATATCAGTGTTTTTGAGTCAAAAATTTTAATATAGAAGTACATAATGTTCCCAATTTATCGCCAAAATTCAAGTGAACTGCTAAAATGTATCAGTAATACAATTTATCAGTCAGTCAGTTAAGTGCCATACGTGATACACGCTTGGGCGATCATGTCTCGAAAGAGACATGACTGACTGAGCAGAAGATTACCCCGCAGTAGGTTGCCATTGCTTTCTGCGGTAGACTGGTTGCCGACCAAGGCTATACTATAGAACCCAATCCGTCCTTTCGAATTCCAGTTGAATCCATTGTATTCACTTACGCGCAAATACCCTTGGGAAAGATATTAATCCGTCTCTTCCTTCCAGTTATGGGTTAAATAGCAGGACAGATTGGGTTCTATAGCCTTGACTTGCAACCAGTCTACCGCAGAAAGCAATGGCAACCTACTGCGGGATAATCTTCTGCCCAGTCAGTCATGTCTCTTTCGAGACATGATCGCCCAAGCGTGTATCACGTATGGCACTTAACTGACTGAACCAAGAAAAAGTAAGGGAATTTTCAGATTCAGCACCATCAAATTAGCTAAAAAAGATGTTTGGTGTCTCGACTCTATTTCTTTTTTTTTTTTTTCTCCTTTTATCAGTGCAATTAGTCTTTGAGTAAGAATACGGTCGGTGTGTTATTTTCATCCCTAATTAAACCGAACCTCGCATAAAATGTGGTCATTTCTTAATTACTCATATATTAAAAGCAATTAATTTGTTACCTGAACTCAGCATACAGAATTTTGTTTGACCCAGTTCCAAATATACAAGCAGTTACCGAGTTCATAATTTATTTGATCTTACGCTTTTCGCTCTTAAAATATTCTTTTATTTTGAGGATCAAATGAAGAAGTAAAGAACAGTTTTCCCTTTCGCATTTCAATACGAACTTCTTTTTTTTTTTACTGATCTTGTAAAAACCCTGCCGAAATTAAAGAGCAGTTAATATAAAGATCTAGCATCAATTTGTTTTAAGTCTAGAAAAAACATATTAAATATATTTCTGAACAAAACAAAAAAATAGCAGACACATGAAAATAGGACGCCTGTAAAAAAAAAACCAGACACTACATCCACTGATATGCAAAAATGCAAGACTGGAAAACCATGAAAGAAAAATTATCTATTGATACAACCAGTGCCGTGATTCGAAACATCGCGCCCCACCTCGCAGAATGAGCCTTGCGGTCCCTCTACTTGTAGAATGCAACTTGCGTTCCCACGAACATACTGAACCCACAATAAATGGTACTTTAAACAAAATAACATACTCTCGGAACGCAGATATTCCGTGAATACGAAAAAACGGAAGAAATCACGAAGTGGCTGGAAGGCTTCTATCAAAGATTATATATATATATATATATATATATATATATATATATATATATAAAGAGAGATAGAGACGGGTTGATAGATGTCTATTTCAAGATACAAATATGATAATAACTTTCTAGTTAATCTTAATAATTATTTTGTTATTTTTTTTCATTATAAATAGATCTGCGGAGCCAAGGAGCCTTGCGGGTTTCTGGGGTCTTGCAGGTTTCCAGGGCCTTGTGGTTTCCAGGGCCTTGTAGCTTCCTGGGGCCTTGCGGACCCTCGGCAACTTGCGGCCCGCCCTCAATTGCGAGGTCTGCAGGGCCCCTAAGCACGACCCTCGATAAACACTTATAAGATCATGCACCATTTATATTGTTTGAACATTTCATATGAAAGCCGAATATACTCAAAATATGCATAGAAACTATTACACAAATGATATTGAAATTTTATATATATATATATATATATATATATATTTCAAATAAAACTTCAAAAATTACATGTGTAGCATGATCATTTCTGCAAAATAAATTCGCTTAGTCAACGATCGGTTTATTATAGAAAATTCAAGAGATTTTCATACACCGGAAGTTCACACACACACACACACACACACACACACACATATATATATATATATATATATATATATATATATATATATGACACAGAGATACATATATAACTCCACAGCCAACAGATGAAAAAAAGGATTTATTTGACAAAACACATAAATCAATATAATCTATTTCTTTGTCAATGCGCTTAATACATAATACATAATACATCAATTACATAAATCAAACATTATATCGTGAGAATTTTAGCTCAAAAGATAGCTATGATATAAACATATTGATCATCTCATCATTGATATATATATATTGAAATGAATAAATAAAGAAAATATTTACAACGTTTAAAACATTGATTTAAACCAGTGCTCAATATAAAAATGGAACAATATCATGAATATTTATTATATATACATATATATATATATATATATATATATATATATATATATATATATATATACTAGCAGTACAGCCCGGCGTTGCTCGGGTGTAATAAAAGCTTTAAAACTAATCCATGGTCCTGGAGCTCAGACTCTTTGGACGTTGGCACGAAAGACTAAAAAGCAATAGTTGTTTCCAGTTAAAGCGAAACCGTAGACTCAAAGAAAAATGAATGGATGTAAGTCTAACTTTGATTTCCTGGTATCGATATCAAATAAATCTTTTTTCGTCGTAAACTGAATTTTAAAGACTAAATAAGTCCTCTGAGTGAATGGTATCATGGCTGAGACTAAGAACTACAATTATACCTTTCTTACAGCCAAACCCGAAGCAAAAACTAAAATAAAAGGGCTGAAAAAAATACAGACATACAGGCAGATAAACAGACACACAGACAAACATCTTGCCTTTTATATATATATATATATATATATATATATATATATATATATATATTATCGATTTTCTACATTATTGTAAGAATTGCAACCTTGAAACTTCTGAATATCGTTTCTTATGTCTTTGTCTATGAGTGTATCAAATTTGATTAAAATCGAACCACTCCTTCTATAACCCGATTTTTTCGATTATCGATTTTCGATATTTATCGGGGGTACCTCGACACAAAACCTAGCTAAGAACACTCACAGACGCTTATAGTACAACTGTGTAAATTTTCAAGAAAACCGGTTCAGTCGTTTCGTAGTCTATAGGTAACGGATACACACACACACACACACACACACACACACACACACACACACATACAGAGACAAAGTTCCATTTATAAATAATTTTAGATATATGTAATTTTGAAATATGTACCTGATATTTGCGTAACGCATGAAACGCCGAGTCGCGCCATAGACAGAGGATAATATGTATATTTATTAATATATTTATAGTACAGCTCTGTTCATACATTGAGCACTTTTTAATAACGACTGAATAATAATAATAATAATAATAATAATATACACTCTCCTCGTACGTATATTTATTCATTTACGTCAATATATATATATATATATATATATATATATATATATAGATAGATAGATAGATAGAGGAAGAGAAAGAACGTATACATAATAGTGAATTTCTAAGCGTGGCTTAGTTGGGGCTTAAGACCAAAAGCATGTTGTACCCAGTGAGGATCAAAATCACTATTCAGTGGTAAATGATATAACGAAATAAGCTTACTAACCGTTACACTACGTCGAAGTGCTCACATAGTGATTAACTAAGCGTAGCTTAGATGTGGTGCAAGGCCAAAAATATGGATCATGAATTCCCTACTCAGTCGTAATTGATCAACGCGTGCGTTGAGTGCTTTGGAATGTGTGCGTTGGAATTTTAGAGCCATACACTTGCAGATTTTGCCTAATCCTGGAGCGTCTTTCTCCATTTCGTCTTTTCTGTTAATGTCTTGTCGAGTTGCTAATAACACTTTGGTACCCCATTCGCTAGGAAATACATTATTTGTCACTCATTTTTTTATGCATTGTAATTTAAGATTTCCATACTTTATCACTTTCCGCTCACGAATCCTGTCAACATTTTCGTTGAAATATTATATGGTTGTATAAATTAATTTTAAAAAAATCCTTTGAATTTTAATTCGGGTCCGTCTATTTTCTCCATATGAAGTCATTTAACCAGAAAAATTATATTATTAATAAAAATATATAGCCGAACAATAAAATAACATCTGGTTCGATATTAATGTACATTGTTAATTTGCCTACCTAATATTCTTATTACTAAAGATCAATACGGTTTGATTCCACCTCTAAACAGAATGACGTTAAAAATCAATTAAAAAAAGAACGGTGAGTACTAGCGTGACTCTAACCGATATCTAGATATCCACCCGCTGGGAATTAATGCAACACATGTCTCTTTTTTTTAATTTTTATTGTGGGAGTCCACGAAACAAATATGCGTGCGTAAGTACAAATTTGACTTCTTTTCTCAGTGAACATCACAGCTTATCACTGATTCTGTCCCGTTAAAGCAGTGAGGAGACGAGGAAGTAGATATGAATAATTGCTCATAGGGGGGATACTGCTAACGGGACTCGGACTCGGACTCGCAAACTGTCAATAAGTTAAGGATGTTTTGTATCTAAAGTGTTCTTCACACACAGCAGACCAATAGACAAGCGGTTCAATAATCTTGAAATTTCGACATCAGGTAGGAATAATACCTAGGAAGTGTTCTAATAGGAGATGGAAAGTGTGACACAGAACTCCGAAGGTGAATTGGCATGGCAAAGGTCGCGTTCCAGAAGCTAAAGTACAAAGAATAATAAAGACACAAGAAAATTTCACTAGAAACAAAGAAGAGAGTGCAGTAGGTTGCCATTACTTTCTGCGGTAGACTGGTTGCCAACCAAGGCTATAGAACCCAATCTGTCCTGTTGTGTAGCCCATAACTTTAGGGAAGAGACGAATTAATACCTTTCCCAAGGGTATTTGCGCGTAAGTGAATGCAATGAATTTGACTGGAATTCGAACTCGGCTACCCGATTTCTCGTTCCGGATTGATATCTTCTGCACCACAACGCACATCCACCCTCGAAGTTACAAGTTCTTAACGCCTTTTCCTTTTCTTCTCGTTCTCAAATTAATTATATTTTCAACATCCCTCTTTCTCGTTCGATGATCCTGTAGTGAACAAAACAAAAGCTCGATTCAAAATTCAAAAGGACAGCCCCGTAGCAGTAGGGAGATGGTTAATGTTTTTTAAATTGGCCTTGTGTCAAACATAACCGAACTCCCTACAACATAGGATTATTTGCAATCATCAGAAGGTTGGAGATTGGAATGTGTGGAAGAATAAAAGTATATCTTTTGTATGTTTAAAAAGAAATTTATTAATGGAAAAGAATAACATGAATTGGTAATGTTAATGTTCAATGAGAAACAGTATTAATAAGTTAAGGGTATCAAGAGTTCGTAGTAGTTACTTGTATTACTAGGCAAGAACTTACGTATGCATGTATGAGCGTTATTATTGGGTAGAAATCTTTGAAGTATTTAAAGGGTTCCGTTCGGTTATCAAGTATAAAAAGAGACAGACGGGTAAATGATTGAAGATGAAGGAGGTGAGTGAGAAAGAGAGAGGTTATAATAATAACGATCCCTTGACGTTTATCAAGGGTACGTGTTAATTAAGCCCGTCTGGCGACAGAGTGAAGAAGACGGGCTTAATTAAATAACCAGCAAAGGGTTGATAAGCTGTTTAAAAAAAGGCAATCAACCAATCGACCACTTGCAGAAATTTTAGAAAATGAGTATATATTATAATTCTTTTTGGAAATTCTTCCTTGGTCGAACCGAAAACTGTTCTTCCTTCTCTTGTAATTTATATTTGTTACATTTTCAAACAAATATTTTATAAATGTCGTTGTTGCTTACTTCTCTTTACTCCCAAATTGTGATCCATGAGATCACAACTTAGGAGAAAAGTCGAAAATGGGATTCATTTTTTGAGGATGACTTAATATCCTCTTGATTTATATCAGATGATTTTTTTTTTAATCGCATCAACTCATACAAGGCAGTAAAGTCACTAAGCAACAAGAATTTACTGAGTGTGAAAGACTAAGAAAAAAGAGAAACATTATTAAGGAGAGAAAACAATAGTAGAATAATCAAGAAGACAGTAGATAAGGATTGATAGTGTGCTTAAATTTTCGAAGATTAAAATTGACTGAAAAGCTTGGAGTCAAAAGAGAGTTCCACAAACAGGAAAAGCGAGAATAGGTGTCCTTGACCAAATTCAACGGAGAATCTGTAATGTGATCGATCCCTACGTGGCAGTTAAGATACAGTCGCTATCTCACTGACGCAGTGTAGCTTCCCTGTGTCTCTTCTACAAATACTTTCACGGCTTCTGCTCCGATGAACTTAACTCACTGGTGCCCCTTATATATGAATTTACTCGAGCCACAAGATTAGGAACTAGGTCCCACCCTTTTACTGTGATACCGATAAATTGTAAACGCAAATTCTACTCCAACAGTTTCTTTTCTCGCACTTCCCGCCTGTGGAATTCCCTTCCACATACTTGCTTTCCCGACAGCTACAATATTCAAGGATTCAAATGTAAAGTCAATAGCCATCTCCTGTCTCACTAACTTACATACTCTCTCTGATGTTTTTTCTCCGTCCACCCCACTCTCGTCAGTATTTTCTTCCTTCTCATACTCTATTCCTGACACCTCCTGTAATCTGTCACTCTTTTTCGTAACATTCTTTCTATGTAACCCGCTGCACAACAGTGGCAGTAAAATGCCTTGCTTAGATCCATACGATTATAAAAAAATTGAAAGTTATCGTAGAACTTACTACTATATTTAGCCAATTAAACTGTGAATTGATAAGACCTCACCGTCAATCTAGTATTGCGCTAAAATTCATTAAGTCTAACAGTGGATATCGGCTCGGAACGAGAAACTGGGTAGCCGAGTTCGAATTCTAGTTGAATCCATTGTATTCACTTACGCGCAAATACCCTTGGGAAAGGTATTAATCCGTCTCTTCCTTCCAGTTATGGGTTAAATAACAGGACAGGTTGGGTTCTATAGCCTTGGTCGGCAACCAGTCTACCGCAGAAAGCAATGGCAACCTACTGCTGGATAATCTTCTGCCCAGTCAGTCATATCTCTTTCGAGACATGATCGCCCAGGCGTGTATCACGTATGGCACTTAACTGACTGACCATAGCGAAAATTTAATCCGAACAGTTACCATAGAAAAGACGCAAATAATTATGGCTGTGGGAATGTGACTGAAGCCGAGAGGCCAAGTCAGGACCAGTAATATTGCTGATTCTGCTTTGGCCTTTATCAAGAATCTATCAATATTGTCAATTATTTTTATGAATTTTTGAATTGTATTTAGTTTCATAATCATGTTTTATTTGATGACACATTACCAACATTTTTTTTTTACTAATAGTTACTTTCATCTTATTTTTTAACCGATGAGACGTTATCAACCATTACTAATGTATTTTTTTACTAGTATTTATATTAATATGAATTGTTTTAAATTGGAGTTTTATCAGCCGTTATTTTTTATGAATATAATAGCTTTTTATTATTGTGCTTATACAGGTAAGATGGTTGTGAAGAATCACTTGGCGAAGTGGTTACTCTCACATTTTCTTCTCCGGTATCCATGCTGATGTGGCCGAGACAACCGTAGTTTTCTGTCGACGGTACAACAGTAGTTTTCTCAAGAGGATTGCTGTTTAGTTAATATATATGCAAGTTTAACTGAAATAAACTCAGATTATCGGTTTATTTTTTTTTTAATTGATAACTATTGTGATATCTTTCAATGCCTTGATTTTTAATACCATGTTTTTTCAGGACGTCTACGATCATAGCTCTCCATAGATCCCCTTTTTTACTATCAGTGAATTGTCTTGATATTCGGGAAAAAATAGCGGTGTGCTCTCCTAGAGCCCATAGTAATCGTTTGCTTAGACTGGCTGTCACGAGAAAATCCAGTCTATCCTGCGATTTAACCCACATCTGGGAGTATGCGATCTGATTTTATATCTTTCTTAAAGACATTAGTGCGAAAGAGAGAATTTGAAGTCACCATGTCAATTTCAATTTACGTCACTCACATGCCCAGAGCTTTTTGGGGTGAAGATCGTGGTATTTTTTTTTAATGGTATCACCTTTCAAGGCGTGGTTGTCATGGTTTTGCACAACCTTTTTTCTTTATTAAGTGTAACCTGCTATAATTTAAAAAGAAACACATTGGATTCTTTTCTTGCTTTTTCCGCTGTTTTTTTTTTTTTTTAATTAAAAGTTGTCCTTTGTGACTTCCAGCCAATTTAAGTTCAAGAGCACAGGGCTAGAGCATCTAGTCACCAACAATATCTGGCGTAGAGATCTCATCAATTTACAATTGTGCCGGCTAGATGTCGCCGTAAATTCTATGCTGACAGTTTCTTCTATCGCACTTCTCACTTGTGGAAACCTCTTCCGGCTCCATTATTTTCAGCCAACTTTAATCTCCAAAAATACAAATGCAATGTCAATCACTGTCTACTATCCTCCTGATTACTCTTTCCCCTTCCTGCTCATTATTGATGTTTCTATTTCTGATTCTTCTACATCCTGTAATCCTCTATGTCTTAGTGGCTCTACTGCCTTGCATGGGGTGATACCGATCAACAACAAAAAAAAAAGAAAAGAAGAAGAAAAAGCATTGACTTGAAGGGAGGAGAATTTGAATTCGATCCCATTGTAGGCGTTACCAATCATCCTATCCGCACATCCGCTGAGCTTCAGTCAGTTAGTCAGTTATGTGCCATACGTGATACACGCTTGGGCGATCATGTCTCGAAAGAGACATGACTTACTGGGCAGAAGATTATCCGCAGTAGGTTGCCATTGCTTTCTGCGGTAGACTGGTTGCCGACCAAGGCTATAGAACCCAATCTGTCCTGTTATTTTAACCCATAACTGGAAGGAATAGACGGATTAATACCTTTCCCAAGGGTATTTGCGCGTAAGTGAACGCAATGAATCAGCTGGAATTCGAACTCGGCTCCCCGATTTCTCGTTCCGAGCCGATATCCAATGCACCACAACGCACATCCGCTGAGCTTACAGCACGATAAATAGCCGACAAATACCAGAAACATTCCACATTTGGCGAGCGGACATCAAGCTGGTTTTAAGTTTAGTTTCCGTGGCTGAAACGCAATAAAATACCTCGTGGGGTATACATTAAAAAAAAAAATCTGCAAACCACATTAACGGCGGAAGAATTATTGTCTTTCTAATTCTTGATTAACTGTCGCCTTTCTCACTGTTTTATGAACCAAAGTTATAAGCTTTAAATTTCATTCCTTCCTTTAATTGCATGGATCTTCTCTGTTTATTCCTATGACTCATTTTAATGTATCCTCTAAGACAGATGTGCGTTGTGGTGCATTGGTTATCGGCTCGGAACGAGAAATCGGGAGCCGTGTTCGAATTCCGGCTGAATTCATTGCATTCACTTACGCGCAAATACCCTTGGAAAAGGTATTAATCCGTCTATTCCTTCCAGTTATGGGTTAAGATGAAGATGAGATTTTAATTTCGAAATATTAATGTATAATAAATAGGTGATAACCAACAACTTATTTACCTTCCTTTATTCACTTACGCGCAAATACCCTTAGAAAAGGTATTAATCCGTCTATTCCTTCCAGTTATGGGTTAAAAACAGGACACATTGGGTTCTATAGCTTTGGTCGGCAACCAGTCTACCGCAAAAAGCAATGGCAACCTACTGCGGGATAATCTTCTGCCCAGTCAGTCATGTCTCTTTCGAGACATGATCACCCAAGCGTGTTTCACGTACGGCACTTAACTGACTGAAGACAGATTATTTCGCTTTTAATCGCAGAAGATATAGCTATTAACTACGCTTAGCTGGGTTTGGTTAAAGGACAGTATCCTGCGTGGTAACAAATTTAATTAACTACTAATAGTCTGCGAGTGTAGCTTGCTAACTACTATTTTACAGTTAGACAGAAAATTTGAATAACGAAGAAATATTAAATAGGTGTGAGCAACAACGAACTTTTCTAGAGAATGGAAATAAAAAGGAGACTTAAACTGAACATCAGTAAGAGGCACGTGAAATTCCTGGGACTCTTAATGATAAAGGAGGACAGAACAGGGTTTTTAAGAGAAATAACAGAAATACAAAACATAAATGACAGAATGATGCGAAGGGCCAGGATCACCAACGTTCTGAAGAGACACAGCACATAAACGAAGAGGATACTAAAGACTCACTTATAAAAACCTAATAATAGGAAGGGTTTAACAAAATAATTTATTTTTTACGATATGGGCAAGCAATTAAGGAAATATTCTACTGGACATAAAATGGGGGATCAGTTTTCTATTGTTAATGACTAATAAAATGATCCCCCATATACACTATATATTAAATATAATAATAATAGAAAAAAATACGCACATAAAAATGCACACACACACAAACACATACACACACACACAATAGTCACAAAAGGCCCTCTTCCGCTTTGGCAGGAGTCAAACTAACGGTCAGGTTAACGCATACTTAGATAAACCACATATTAAAGTAGACTGATGCTTCTTCTTCTTCTTCTATGTGCCCTGTCCCTTCAGGACGTAGGCGATCATGGTTCTCCACGTCTCCCTATCCCTTGTGGCTCTTAGTATGTTTGAGCCTGTTGCTTCTGGCAAGACCCGTTCCGTCATCCACCTGATCAGACCCTGCAAATATGTTATCCGCTGCCTTCCTCTGTCTCTCTTTCCTTCTATCTGTCCAGTCAGCATCAGGTTCTCCAGGCTCTCCTACCTCATTGCGAGTCCCAAGAACTTCAGTTGTCTCTTCCTGATGCTCAGTATTAATTTCCTTTTGGTTGCCATTCTTTCCATCACCTCCTCGTTTTTTGCATGCTCAGTCCACGATACCGTAGCATCCTTCTGTAGAACCACATTTCCGCTGCTTCCAGTTTTGTCCTCATTTTTGATGATATTGTCCAGCATTCACTGCCGTATTGAAGAACTGACATCACATAGCAATCCAGCACTCTTTTCTTTGCTTCTAGTGAAATTTTCCTGTGTGTTAGTACTTTACTCAGCTTCTGGAACGCGTCCTTTGTCATGCCAATTCGCCTTCAGATCTCTGTGTCACACTTAGGTATTTAAATTGTTGTACTTGCTTGATTCTGGTATCCCCCACCTGTATTTGGCATTTTGGGTTGCACCTTTTGCTGATGACCATGCATTCAGTTTTCTTAAAGTTTATTTGTAATCAGACTATAAAAATCCCAACTATCAATCACATATATAGATACCATAGGCACACACACACACACACACACACACACACACACACACACACTATAATTAACAACAGCAACAGTAGTCAGGAAGGACCATTTGTTGAAAGGTGCGGACTCAAACACAAGCCCTTTAACATTCTGAAGATGAGATTTTAATCTCGAAATATTAATGTCTAATAAATAGGTGATACCCAACAATTTATTTACCTTCCTTTATTTTACTAAACGCATTGTGACAACCTTCAAAATCTAACCATATTCCTAATATACACAATGCTTCAAGTAAATTACAAAACTTTCTTAATAGGAAAATATATTTAAAGACATGTTATAGCTTTTATGGCATAGGTCATCAGTAAGAGGCAGATGAATTTCCGGGGACTCGTAATGACAAAGGAGGGAAAAACAAGGTTTAATCATTTATTTTATTTTATTTTATTTTATTTTTTTACATAAAGAATCTAATTCTCTATCTTCACGCCTGTTTTAGGGACAATGCATGGTTATCAACAAATGGATGAGTTCAAAATGCAAATTACGTGTCCGTGATATTAGAATCGAATAGGTACAACAATTTAAATACATGAAAAGTGTTCTAACAGAGGACGGAAAGTACGACACTGAGATCCGAAGACGCATTTGAATGGCTAAAGATGTATTCAAAAAGCTAAGCAGAGTATTAAGAGACAGAAAAATCTCATTGAAACAAAGAAAAGTGTATCAAACTGTTACTTGATATCTGCCCAGCATACAGGAAAACAATCTCCACAAAAATGAAGAAGAGACTTAAAGCAACAGAAATGTGGTTCTACAGAAAGATGCTGAGGATACCAAAAAGTTTTGGAGAAAATAGAAACAGGCAATGAGGAAGGAGGGCTTGGAAAATTTGGTACTCACATGGCATATTGAGGGACAGAATAGAGCAGAGCTTAACATACATAATGAGCTTGAGTAAATGGATGGTAAAACAGGGTTTAGAAGAAATAACAAAAAGATAAGCTACAAAGTGCAGAAAGATGTGGAGGGACATAAGCGCCTATATTGTGAAACGACACAATACATAAAAGAAGAATTTTCGCTTACGTTAAAACACCTGTTCTCGGAAGATCACCAAAGTTAAGCAACGTCATGCCAGGTCAGTACCTAAGTGCGTGACCGCTTGAGAATACCAGGTGTGGTAAGCATGAATGTGTTTAATAGATAATTACAAATCGGAGAACCGAGTTCCAGTTCCACTCGGATTCGTGACATTCACTTTTTCTTTTTTTTTTTTAATCATTTCACCCAAGCAAGGCATTCCACTGCCACTATTGCGCAGGGGGTTACATAGGGGAAGGTGATTGGAAAGAGTGGTTAGATATAGGAAATGTCAGAAGGAGGATGATAGACGAGTAAGGATAGCGAGGATGGGGGTGGAGTAGATGGGAAGAGAGTTTGAAAGAATGGATGCAAGTTAGTGTGTTAGGAGATGTCTATTGATCTTACATTTAAACTCCTGGAGATTGTAGCTGTCGGGGAAGCAAGTGTATGGAAGGGAATTTCACAGGCGAGAAGTGCGAGAAAAAAAGCTGTTGGAGTAGAAATTACGATTATATCTTATCTGTTTCACTGTAAAAGGTTGGGACCTAGTAGCGAATCTAGTATCTCGTGCAAATTCATACCTAGGGGGCACCAAAGAAATTTTGACAAAATGTGTCCTTTGCTAGTCAATAGGAAAAACCTCCTCCATGACAACACAAGATGACACATAGCAATAATAACAGGAAAACATTTTAGAATTCAATGTTTCTATTAAATCACACCTGCCATATTATGTACAAAGACCTTTGAGAAAAGTATGAATCCACCTCTTCTCTTTCCGGCTATGAGTTTATTAATAGGATTTGTATCAGCAAATCATTATTAACTTCCAGAAATTCTTTCAGCCCAAGATATTTTCTGACTTTAAATAATATGCAAAAATGGTCCTGGGTATGACTGTAAACTGCAAGAGAGGTTCTGAAGAGCATGGAACCACCACTTAATTGTTGTTGTTCCCAGGTCCATCCTGACCCGGGGTGGTAGCACCTGTTAGGATCCCATCTATGGGCAAATAGCTAACCCCCAAATTGGGGTCAGAATACTATTAAAGTATAAAAATAGACTTTTATAGAAAAATATACATTTTTGAAGAAAAAAATTCTTACCGTAACACATTTTTGAAGAAAAAATTATTACCGTAACATATTTTTGAAGGAAAAAAATAGTACCAGAAATACATTTTCTAACACAAAACTAGAAAACATCTTCAGTTTTCTAAAATAAACAAAAAAAATTAATTTTTCTTCATAATCTGACTAAATCAAGTTCTCACTATAACCAAGGATTGAAAAGAAAATACCTTAAAGCCCCACCTTTTTGGCATTAAATAACCCACAGAGCTTGATATGAGGTTAAACAAAACTCAAACTTAATATTCCAAAGGGTGACAAGCCATAAAAACGATTCAGTCGATCAATTCTTCGGGGCGCAGGCGTTCATGATACTCCACAACTTCTAAGCTTTTATACTGCTCAGAAATTTTTCTCTTATAATTATTCCCATCTCGTATCCTGCCATAAATTTACCTAAGCTTGTTAAGTAGGTTATTCGCTATTTCCTTCTATCTTATTTGGCTTCAGTATATCCAATGAGTTTCAGATTCTCCAAGAGTTTTTTCTCCTTATGATTTCCAGAGATTTCGACTGTTGCTTTCTGATTCTAAGTGTAAATATTACTGTTTGTTCTGATTTTCCGTAAAACTTCTTTGTTGGTCCCAGACTCACAAAAAAACTACCTGGGTGTTTGACTCGTTTGTTTTTTTAACATTTTCATTAAACTTTTTAAAATTAAATATTTAAAAATTCAGCAAAAATTACAAAAATGATACAACTTTTTTTATTCATTATATGTTTCTGGTATAAATTAATAATAATACGGGGTCCTGGGTATGACAAGGCAAGGCCTCTGATTGGGAGGTTGTGAGGAGCATGGAACCACCTCGTAATTGCTGTTGTTCCCAGATACAACCTGACACGGAGTGGTAGCACCTGTAAAGGTCCCAGCTATAGGCAAATAGTTAACTCCTCGAACTGGGGCCAAAACATTATGAAAGTATAAAAAAAACTTTTATAGAGATATATACATAAAAACTAGACTTTTATAGAAAACTAGCAGTATAGCCCGGAATTGCTCGGGTATTATGAAAGCTTTAAAACTAATCCGTGGTCCTGGAGCTCAGACTCTTTGGATGTTGGTACGAAAGACTAAAAAGCAATAGTTGTTTCCAGTTAAAGCAAAACCTTAGACTGAAAGAAAAATTAATGGATGTAAGTCAAATTCTATTTTCCTGGTATCGATATCAAATAAATTTTTTTCGTCATAAACTGAATTTTGAAGGTTAAATAAGTCCTCTGGGTAAATGGTATCGTGGCTGAGACTAAGAACGACAATTACACCTACTTAGAGCCAAACCCGAAGCAAAAACTAAAATAAAAGGGCTGAAAGAAATACAGACATACAGACAGATAAACAGACACACACACAAACATCTTGCATTTTATATATATTATCGATTTTCTGCACTATTGTAAGAACTGCAACCTTGAAACTTCTAAATATCGTTTCTTATGTCTTTGTCTATGCGTGTATCAAATTTGATTAAAATCGGACCACCCCTTCTATAACCCGATTTTTTCGATAATTATCCGGGTTACCTCGACACAAAAGTTAGCTAAGAACACTCACAGACGCTTATAGTACAACTATGTAAATTTTGAAGAAAATCGGTTCAGCCGTTTCGGATTCTATAAGTAACGGACACACAAACACACAGAGACAAAGTTCCATTTATAAATAAGTTTAGATATGCATTTTTGAAGGAAAATTATGACTATAACACATTTTTGAGGAAAAAAGAAAATTATTGCCATCATACTTTTTTTAAGGAAAAAAATATTACCAGCAATATATTTTGAATATGAAACTAGAAAACATCTTCAGTTTTCTAAAATAATTTTAAAAAATTAATCAAAATCTAACAAAGTCAACACTATAACTGAACATTTAAAAAAAGCCTTTAAACTCCCCCACCTTTTTGGGTATTAAATAACCCACAGAGGTTCATATGCCATTAAACAAAACTCAATCTCAGATAATAATACGAATGTTCAAATGATATTTTCTCCGATCTTTATTTCATAATTATATGGCACAAATATGGCACTGGTACCTGGAACACCAGGAAGACATGTCACGTTAATGATGACTGAGTTAGAATCAATAAGACATCATGTCCTTATGTTTAGTACGGATAATTTGAAAATGAACCTGAAAAAAAGACGTATCTAAAAAAAAAATTTTAAAAAAATGGGAGGAAGCACAGCACCACCAGACCCACCCAGTTGGATTGATAAAGCTTCCCTCTCTTGCCTCTCGAACTACAAGGAATAGGAATTGTGGAGTGCCATGATCGGCTACGTCCTGAAGACGTTCACATAATAGAAGATACTTAATGTCTAGGCCGTTACGTACTACGCCCGAACCGCTCGTGTGAAGAGAGCAAGACTGACTAGAAGCCCCGTGTAGTGTATTGCGACCCTTGATTTCTTATCCACATTTAATTTTTCTACCTACATTTATACACGTTACAAATGAAAATAAGCTCAATTGGCTATTAAAGAATGAAACATTTTCGCGGATTTTTATTTCAATCTGGGTTTTTGTTTTTCTCTGTCCAAATCCGTCAATTTGTTTTGCTCATAATTAAGTCTCAAAATCACTATATAAAATTCATTATTTTTTTTATCCATAAATGTTGAAAATGTTAACCCTCTAGGGCCATTCGTATCATATTTGATACAGTATTTCCCTATAAGGAAACATTTGGTATTTCCCTATAAGGAAACATTTGGTATTCATTGACTGAGTAGTCAGTACTGCTTTCATTTGAAATTTATAAAATATTTCTCTTAAAAAATTTTTCAGGAAAATATTTCTTTCAAGGCTTGTTTCATACTGTATCAAATATGATACGAATGGCCCTAGAGGGTTAAAATTATTCAACTTTTCATCAAGAGAAAGCTGCCACAAAAACTAAGCATAAACTACAAAAAGACAGGATGTAAGGGTATCATCAAAAGAAAGCGTCACTTAAGACAATGATCCCCATACTATTTGATGTAGAGTACCAGCAGTTCATTTCCCCCACTCCATGTCCGAGAGATAAGCCAGCAAATCTTTTCTATCCAGCTGGGTGGTTTTGGGGGCGCAGTGGAATGTGTCTCTGATTTATATTTAAGGGCACTTCGACGTGGTGTAATGATCAGCATGATTGTCTCGCTAGAACCATTTAGTAGTGAGTTCGATCCTCACTGGGTGCCTCATAGTTTCGGCCTTGTGCCACATCTAAGATGCGCTTAGAAAATAAACTCTAATTTGTATTTAGATACATTGTATTTAATTTCACTTTTTATATTTCAATTGCTCACCTATATCTCATGAAACCAGGTTAGAATAAAAATTGTTTTTTTTTAATATGAATATTACTTCATGAAATTTGAGATGTAGTATAAAGGGAGGGACACTGTATCGGCGATTCGGCGGTGTGGGTGTGGGTGTGGGCACAAGACCTTTGCACTGATCCTGTTTACAATCATAAAGATACTTTTGTTATAAATAATGATTAAAGCTAGAAAAATTTAATAATCATATATTATATTGAATTTAAGATGGGTGGAGTAAAAACAGCAAATGACCTACCAAACAAGTTTATTGTAAATACAGGGCACAGTAGTTACTGAAAGGGTTAGTGACGGTGAGGGCATCGTTGCTTAGAGTTACAGAGCTGTGGTGATCCATGTGGGTCACGGTCTATAAATGAAGAAGAAAAAAAAAGCGAATAGGCCATCGCAACAACTGTTTGGTTGATTACCGAGTGGAAAGATATTAAGAACCCGATCAACACTTAGTGGGTGTAGAATAAAATAACTTACTGGGTAGTTCAATTCCGAGAAATTAGCTAACTTGATATGTTAACGAAAATAACGAAAACAAAATCAAACAGACAAACAAACACAGATAATAGCGACCTTCAAACGCCGTTTTATTTTACCGTAAAATAAAACAAAAACTCCCTCTACAGGCAGCGGGAGGGTGTAGAAGTACAAATTATAGGATGCACCGGCAATTCCCGGCACAAAATATCGATGAAATCTGATTTTTCATTTCTCGCTCTCTTTCCTCTTCATCTCTATCTCCCTCTCTTTCTCTCTCTCTCTCTCTCTCTCTCTATATATATATATATATCCACTGTGTGTGTGTGTGTATATATATATATATGTGTGTGTGTGTGTGTGTGTGTGTGTGTGTGTGTGTGTGTAAAATATTGAGAGGAAAACTCAACACATAATTGAACGGTTATTAATTCAGAATTTATTTCGGCACTGTAAAATCTGATTTTCCATTTCTCACACTCTTTCCCCTCCTACTCTCCCTCTTTCTCCCCCCCCCCTCTCTCTCTCTCTCTCTCTCTCTCTCTCTATATATATATATATATATATATATGTGTGTGTGTGTGTGTGTGTGTGTGTAAAATGTTGAGAGGAAAACTCAACACATAATTGAACGATTATAAATCCAGAATTTATTTCGGCACCGTAAAAAACAATTTACAACTGCCTCATTCAAGCCGTTGAAAAATACATAAATGTTCATTTCACTCAGATTTCAATCATTCTAAAAATGATTTTAACAGAGGAAGTGAACATTGTATCATTTAAACCATAAATATATTAAGAATACATGCATCGAATCACACTTATACACAATACAGATACACGGAATAAAGAATACTTACATTAAATCGCGCATATAGACAAAACAATTTTAGGAAAGAATATATACACACACAAAAAAAAAGGGATAAGAATAGACGTACACAATACAAGCACACAGACAGGATATATGCATATATTAAATCACGCAAATACGCAAATCAATTATTAGGATTCTCTCCTATCTATTTATATATATATTTTTGTCTGGGTCAGTAGCCTTATATATATATATATATATATATATATATATATATATATATATTGTGTATTTAAGCAGCAAATTTTCTTTTAAACATGTCAGATTAAATAAATTGCAAACATTACGTCTGCTTATTTTTAATAAAATCCGTTTATACCCACGAATAATCTTTCGCATATTAGAATCAGAAGATGTCAGAAATGAGCTGTAACGTTAACAGATGTTATTTTCATTCATTTCTTAATGTACCCATGTACTTTCAACCGCTTCCCCGGATCATCTTCAGGGGTGTGAGTTATAACAAATGTAACCGGAAAATTGTGTTGTAGGTTATCATTAGTTATTTCAATCTGCCTTTTTATAAGGCTACGTTTAAATTGCCAGGTAATATTATGATGAGCTGCTGGATTATATAATTTAAAATTTTTGTATTTAGGCAGCAAAATTTCTTTTAAACACGTCAGATTAAATAAATTGCAACCACTATATTTGCTTATTTTGAATAAAATCCATTCATACTCACGGATAACCTTTCACGTATTACAATCAAAAGATGTCAGAAATGAACTGTAACGTGGACAATACTTGGGTATTTTAAGAAAGAAATAAAAATAGCATCTGTCAAAGTTACAACATTTTATTAAAAATTAGCAAACATAGTGTTTGCAGTTTATTTAATCTGACATGTTTAAAAGAATATATGCCCATAACCCAGAGGTAGAATCGTCGACTGACGCCAATTCGGTCGGGTTTCAATCCCGGGTTAAAAGCAATCGGAGTCTAACCGTACTGATGAGCTGCGATACAGCGAAACAGATCTATCTGCGGATGACCTATATATATATAGTAGGGTTCTGCCTGTACAAGACCCAGAGGCATCTCGAGGTAGTGGGCTTCGTTAAGGGATAGTTTGTATTGTTAGGATGGGAAGATAACGGTAGACTCCAGACTTGAACAAGATTGTAGGGATCGGGGAAATATCCTCTTGGGAGTCTGTTCAACAGAGCAGTGGCTCGCGGAAAGAAGCTGTTTGAATGAAACTTACTTCTCACCGATGGAATACGGTGAAGTGTGGTTACATTGCTACTATGTAAGTGGTAGGACGGATCTTAGTCGTGAAGTTTAGACCTTGCGGAATCCAGGACTGTAGTTCGTCCGAGGACTTGCGATGGAATTAGCGATAGAGACTCGCTAAATCTATTCTGTCGGAGAGAGGGTGGATGATAATTCTTTTCCAACACGGACTCGGAGACGCTTTTACGCTATCAAAACTGGAAAGTGAGTTTTGGTCAGCTCCCACAGAAATATGGCAACAGTAGTTTCGGCTTGATCTGGCTCTTTAAAGGTAGAGGATAGCACAAGGAGTCTGGAGCGGTACCAGGAGCTGATTATTTTACTTGAATCTTTAGCTTTCTATCGTATATAGGAGTTTCGCTTGAGATCGGGTTTGAGTTATTCTTTCAAGGTACGGGGTCTCCTCGAGGAGACATTCGTTCATCTTGACTGGCAGTAGTTCGAGGTTTGCTCGGCGGTGGCGGAATATGACAAGTTTGATCTTAAATGCATTGAATGTAAGCATCCAGTTTTTCCCCACAGAGAAGTTAGTGTTAGATCGGAAGTGAGATCAGTTGTCAATCTTTGATCGTCAAAATATTTACTGGTGCACTCGTATCATCGGCATAGATATTTATAAATAATCGGAGTATATTTTTAGGTAGATCATTTGTTTGCATCAGAAAGAGAGTTGGTCCGAGAAGTGACCCCTTGAAAGACGCCTGCGTTGACCGGCAGCCTTGGAGGTCTACCCGTTGACAACTAACTTCAGGGATTTACCTGTTACGAAGTATTTTATAATAGAGAAAACACCTCCAGTGATTCCATAGCTGGAGAGCTTGTGCAGAAAACCTTTGGGTCACACCTTATCGAAGAACTTCGTGAGATCTAATGCTATGGTCCTTGTGGTATGTGTGTCGTCAAGGGTCTCACTAAGTCTGCAATGGTAGTTTAGGACGTCAGCAGTAGATCGAGCTGGTCGAAACATACTGCTCGTCGTACGAGAGGTTGTTCTTCTCTTTGTGTTTGACGACTTTTTTCTTGATTAAAGCCTCAAAAGGCTTACTTATGAAACTGAGAAGACTAATGATCCTATACTGGGAGAGAGAGGATAGGTTGCTTGCGTTCTTGAAAATCGAGCATACACTTTCCACCTTTCACGACCTTAAGAAAGATTTCTTCAAGCAGCGGTTAAATAACTTTGCTAGGATCGAGGATAATTCTGGGTTGATATTCACAAGAATAATCACTGGAATTTTGTCTGGTCTAATAGCTTTTTTGGAGTCTAGAGTTATGCTCAGTGCGACTTGGAAAGTTTGGAAGAGGATGATCTTTGTCATCTAACGTTGAGTTTGAGGCAACGATCGAGGCGAAGAGCTTCGCTTTGTTTGTCGAGAATGATATAACCTCAGGGTCATTTATAATCTTGGGCACATACGCTTTGCCACTGTTCCTATTTTGTTTCGTGATGGTCCAGAATTCACGAGATCCAAATAGTTTTTTTTTCAACCTTTGAAGGAGTTTAGGAGAGGAGCTTCTTTCATATAGAACCGAAAGATATCCCAGTCTACCCACGTGTAGCTAAAAACCGTTGTACGGAACAGCAAATCAGGTGATGTCATTGGTTTGGAGTCAATCTGGACACTAACTAGAGAAAGGTATGACGTGAAAATGGGTGGGTGGGGGGGGGGGTAAAACTTTTGTTGTGCATTTGTAAGGACTGGATGTTAAGAAAAGGTAGAGAAAGTTCGTCCCCTGTCCGTTGCATCCGGGACTCAGGTGGGTTTTCAATGATCTTGGTTAGTTCATAAGCGACAGAGAAGTACCTGCAATATCTGTTCTCCTTATCTGCTTTGTCAGAGTGCTCTCACCACTCTTCGTGGTGAACATTGAAGTCACTGCATACGTGAAAGCTGACCGAGATAAATTCGCAGGGGATATTGTCAATCATCTATGACGAATGTGGTACTATAGATATGTGTCACGCGGAAGCACGTATGCAGAAAGTTAGGGTCCTTGTTTTTTGTGTTTCTGTCACAGGGCAATCTGTCTTTGATGTAGGTACAGAGTTTGTAACTCTTAGGTGGTTGTATTTTATTATAATAGGCGAGTAGCCCAGGATTGGGATCTCCTGCAATGGAACTGAAACATTTCAGACAGGAACAAGAGGTTAGGTTCAGACTGAAGAAGATAGATAGTTCCAGTAATTGAAAATCTTTAGATATATGAAAATGAACACCGATGTCAACACTGAACTGCGACAGTCTATTTCATGCTTGAACATTATCTTCAGGTGTAAAAAGTACGTTTAAGCATGAAAACAGACTGTTGCTACTCTGTGTTGGTCTTTGATCTCAGTGTTCACTTTTATATATAACATCTACATACGCTATATCTCTAATACTGAGCACTTTTCCACATTAATATAACATACCTTAAAATATATTTGTATCATCTATATATTTAATGGTTTACGCTGGTTACGTATACGTAAGGCAGGCTGGTGCAAACAGCGTAATTCTCCAATCGGAGAATGTAAATCGAGTAATGGGATTATGAATCTGGACTCACCCACAGCGTTCAAGATTCCATTGTTGAGCGACAGTACCTTGGAGAAATCCTAAGTAAACAAAGAATTCAGTGGCTCAAAGGTAACCAGAAGGCTATTTGGACAAACCTTGTTAAAGAGCTTTCTTTTATCCTTAACAACAGATCAGCTTCTTTTGTAGAATAATATACGGCGTTTGGTTTGAGTGGTTTGGATTAGTAATGGAAAAGAAAGGTAAAAAAGAGAGAAACAACCAAATCGACGACAAATCCAGAAAGGAAAGTTACGATCAGAACAAAGATTTCTGAAGCGCCGTTTTGAAGTGTTTTGCACCGCATTCAAGAAACGGTTCAGCACACTACAAGTTGGATTTGGTCGAGATTAAAACAAGAAGCAAATAAAATGCGAGCAAACATCACGATCTAATATGCGCAAGTGATATATTTGCGTGGTCGTCTATAACGAATTTTTCCCCCCATGAGCGCGTAAAAAAACGGCAAACGCGTTCAGGAAATTTAATTACGGATAAAAGCTGCAAAGAGAAACGATCGTTTTGTTTATTTCATTACGAGATTTTACAAAGATGAACGATTAATTAGTTTAAAGGCAGTTTAAAGGATAATGTTAAAGTCAAGCTGACAACTTGACCGTTAAGCAGGGAAAAGAAGAAAGAAGAAAAGTAAGATAAGGGAAGGTGGGGGAAAAAAGAAAAAGTATGTATTCTTTGGGGACAAATTCTAAAATGAATCTTCGCTCTGATTAGTTGAAAGAAACAGACAAAAAATTTTATATCTTCCCACATACATACACAGTAAACCGAAGGTTTTTGTATTTAAATCATTTAAATGATTAAATCATGACAATGACAATCATGACGTATTAAATTAAATTAAAATTAAAAAAGAAATTAAAGCAAAAATACGACGTTTAGAACGGCTCATGATCAAACATAATGGACATTCATTGTCTCTTATATTTAACAACATATGTTTAGAAAAAAAAATATATATATATCCAAGTTGTATCAAAAAATACTTTTACAAACTTAGGGGTGGGTTGATGACAAGAAAAAAATGAAGGTAAATATCTCAACACAGTAACTCATAACAAATGAACTTCATCTGTCTCTTCCCGATGCTCAGTATTAATTTTCATTTCGTTTCAATCTTTTCCAAAACCTCATCATTGCTCACATGCTCGATCTATGATAATCGCAGCATCCATCTGTAGAACCACATTTCAGTTGCTTCAACTTATACCATTCATCTTTTATGATATTGTCCAGTATTCACTGCCATATTGAAAAACTGACATCACATAGCAATCCAGTACTCTCTTCTTCGTTTCTTGTGAAAGTCTCCTGTCTCTTAATACTTTGCTTACGGCCTATCACGTTGAATACACCGGTTCTCACTCGATCACCGAAGTTAAGCAACGTTGAGCCTGGTCAGTACTTAGATGGGTGACCGCTTGGGAATACCAGGTGCTGTAAGCGTCTAGTAACGGATGTGCGTTGTGGTGCAGTGGATATCGGCTCGGAAAGAGAAATCGGTGAGCCGAGTTCGAATTCCAGTTGAATACCCTGCATTCACTTAAGCACTGGTATCCTTGGGAAAGGTATTAATCCGTCCATTCTCTCCAGTTATGGGTTAAATAACAAGGGTAGGACTTGGGGTCCCTGCTCTTAAAAAACAAATCCCAATGAATCGTGAAAAGAAAAACGTTGTAAAAATAAAATAACCTTACCCAAAATCACTGGTTATGACCTTAAAATGATCCCATAAGGATTGATAGGTCGTTAAGCCTCAAAAACAAACAAACTTAATACTTTACTCAACTTATGGAGCGCGTCCTTTAGCCATGACAATTTGCCTTCGGATCTCTGAAATCCGGGACAATTCTCTTAGAAACATTTAGCTACAGCGATTAAACTAAACAACTGAGAAAACCCTTCCTTGTCACTCTTCCTATTTTGGCGCGCTTAGTTTTCTATTTGCGCCCAAATTATTTGATCCAATAATTATTGTAGATACTAAGATTCGTATATACTAAGACTTACTTTTTCCTTTCTTGCTGTTATGGTGTCACATCTACATAGGAATGAACTCTTCCTCCTTTATATAATACTAACCTACGAGACTTCCTGGGGAGGCAGTCTAGTATCAGTCGTAGGGCAGTCGAGAGGCAGTCGAGATGCAGCGTAAATGGACAGTTCGTATGTACACTTTGATCTACTGACTACTAACACACTTACTTTGTATATATATATATATATATATATATATATATATATATATATTTTAATCATGTCACCCCAAGCAAGGCATTCCGCTGCCACTATAGCGCAGGGGGTTACCTAGGGCGATTGGGTATAGAAAATGTCAGAAGGAGGGTGATAGACGAGTTAGGATGTACATAGTTGAGAGAGTTGGAGAGAATGGGTGTGAGTTAGTGTGTTAGGAGGTGTCTATTGACCCTACATTTAAACTCCTGGAGGTTGTAGACGTCGGGAAAGCAAGCATGCGGAAGGGAATTCCACAGGCGGGAAGTGCGAGAAAAGAAGCTGTTGGAGAAGAAATTGCGGTTACATTTCATCGGTTTCACTGTAAAGGGGTGGGAACTAGTTGCCAATCTAGTATCTCGTGCAAATTCACACCTAGAGGGCACCAGTGATTTAAGTTCATCAGAGCAGAAGCTACGAAAGTATTTATAGAAGAGGCACAGGGAAGCCACGTCACGCCGGTGAGAGAGTGACTGCAAGCGGTCAGCTCAATCACATTCTGTTATTCTAATACACTGGTTGAACCTACCTTCGTGTTTCCGTGTCTTCCTGACTCTAACAGACCACAACACTTGCTGTTATGCTTTATATAAATATTTCTGTGGAATCAATGAAATACATCTACAGACCATTTATACGGCTGTTTTTTACAACCTTATGACCAGAAATATTGCATGTCTTATTCCCAGCTATTTGAAAAGAAACTCCTTATTATTTCACGGTTTATCGTCTGTCTCCACGCCGAGCTCTGTTCATTAGATTCATAATTATTAGTTGCGATATATGTACCTCATCAAACTGATTGTTCATTGAAACGCAAATTCGTTCTCACCTGGTTTCCGTGGTAACACTATCAAATTTGATCAAATTAGATATTCCGATATATACGTTTCACTGTTTTTATTCTTTTGTTTTAAGTATTTTTACTAGCCTGAGTTCAGTAAGGAACAAGACATAATAGGAAGAAATGATTGATAAAAGCTTATGTGTGGCCAAGTATTTAAATCGGGAATCTGAAAATTAGGAAAGAAAATGTTATTTACAAGGTTCAGTGCAATGGGGAACAAGATCTAACAAGAAGACGTGATTGATAGAAGATTATGTTGGGCCAATTCTATAAATAGGGATGTTGAAGATAGAGGTTAAAATCGTATTTACAAGCATTTGTTCAGTGTGAAACAAGGTCTAATAGGAAAAAAACGATTGATAGAAGATTATGTAGCGCCAGTTTTCTAAGTAGTGACGTTGAAAATCGAGATTCCTAATATAATTTACTTGGCTTGGTTCAATGTAGAACAGGGTCTAATTTGAAGCAATGATTTATAGAATAATATGAAGAGACAATTTTCTAAATAGGAAAGATGAAAATCGTGATTCAAAATATTTTTTACTAAACTTAGTTCAGGAGCACCCCGACGGAGTGTTATGGATAGCAAGCTTGTCTCGCTAGAACCTATTACAACTGAATAGTGAATTAGATCCTCACTGGGTACCTCATATCTCCGACCTTGTGCCACATCTAAGCGGCCTTAGTTCAGCCTTAGTTCAGGGTAAAACATCGCCCAACTGAAATAATATATTGGCAGAAGATTATTTAGGGACAAATTTCTAAATAGAGACTTTGAAAATCAGAATTGAAAACATTATTTGCTATCGTTAATCCAGCGTAGAACAAGATCTACAAAGAAATAAATGGTAGAAAAT
Organism: Ascarosepion bandense; assembly: GCA_037127315.1. Classification (NCBI taxonomy): domain Eukaryota; kingdom Metazoa; phylum Mollusca; class Cephalopoda; order Sepiida; family Sepiidae; genus Ascarosepion; species Ascarosepion bandense. The sequence continues at coordinate 6,940,915 of JBBBDQ010000346.1, forward strand.
AAGATAAAGTACTCGATATCGAGGTGTAAATAGAGCGTTGATCAGTACAAAGAATTTATCTCTTTAACAGAGCAGATTCATGCCAACTTCGAAGTTTTGTGAGGACATCGTTATGACGTTCTCACTCGTCAGGGTTTTATGTCGTTAAGTTACGATTTTTTCTTGCCTATATAGAATGTAGTGTGATATTGTGGGAGTGGTTTTGTTTGTGATTGGTTAGTTAGTAAATTGGTTAGATAGTAAATTCATTTTTTCAAAATTACCCGTTAGATCCATCTTGAACTCGGTATTCCCTAGTGGGACTGCAAGCCCTTCAGTCAGTTAAGTGTCATACGTGATACACGCTTTGGGTGATCATGTCTCAAAAGAGACATGACTGACTGGGCAGAAGATTATCCTGCAGTAGGTTGCCATTGCTTTCTGCGGTAGATTGGTTTCCAACCAAGGCTATAGAATCCAATCTGTCCTGTTATTTAACCCATAACTGGAGGGAAGTGACGGATTAATACCTTTCCCAAGGGTATTTGTGCGTAGTTGAATATAAGGAATTCAACTGGAATTCGAACTCGGCTCCCCGATTTCTCGTTCCGAGTCGATATTCACTGCACCACAACGCACATCCCTTATAATCATTATTATTGATGTTGGTATAATATCATCCTTCCTAAAGTAATTAATTCAGTGGGTCTAATAACTATGGCTTGAATTGGTATATTCCGGTTTGCGGTTGATGTTTGAAATGTGTCTGATTGTTTCAAAATTCTCTTGGGTATTTTAACGGCGCTTTCCTCCCCCTCTATTTGCATCATTCCTCTTTAGACACCGTGTTCTACTCGGCTTAAGATGGAAAGATATATTATATGAGGCTGTCCGTCGAAAAGTCGAAGCCACACAAAAAACGAAGCTTAAAAATTAATTTATTTAAAACTGCCCGCTTGATCCAATATTCTCTACTGGGACCGGACGTCTTTTCAGTCATCATCATCATCGCTATTGATGTTATTTTAATAACAAGATGGTTAGTAATTTAAGGCAGACAGTAAAGTCGACTTCGATTCTTAAACAACAAAGAGTTAGTTTATACGTGCTCTGAGAATATAGAAACTTCTTCTTCTTTTGCTTCTTTTTCTTTTTCTCGGTCATGGTCTTCCAAGTCTCCTGTCCCTGGTGGCTCTTATCACGCTTTCTCCTGTTACATCACGCAACCCCCGATCTACGTTCCACCTGCTCAGGCCCGTCAAATATGCTACACGCTGTTTTCCCCTGTCTCTCCTTCCCTCTATCTGTTCGTTAGTTGTCTCTTCCTCGTGCTTAATATTAGTTTCCTTTTCGCTTCCATTCTTTCCAACACCTCATCATTGCTCACATACTCGGTCCATGATCTCCGCAGCATCCTTCTGTAAAACCACATTTCAGTTGCTTCAAGTTTTTCCTTCATCTTTGATGATATTGTCCAGCGTTCAATGCCATATTGAAGAACTAACATCACATAACAATCTAGTAATCTTTTCTGTGTTTCTAGTAAAAGTTTTCTGTCTCTGAATACTTTACTCAGCTTCTGAAACGCGTCCTTCGCCATGCCAATTCGCTTTTGGATCTCTGCGTCGCACTTGCCGTCTGTTAGAACACTTCCCAAGTATTTAAATTTTTGTACTTGCTTGATTTTAGTATCCCCAACGTGTATTTTGCATTTTGAGCTGCTCTTTTTTGCTGATAGCTATGCATTCGGTTTTCTTGAAGTTTATTTGTAGTTCTTTTTTGTCACTCTCTTCAGCTGTCTTCTATAGGAGGTCTTGTAGCGTCCATTCCGTGTCTGCAATCAGCACTCTCATCTGCGTATCTTAGTGAATATTTACCTCGTTACTATGTTCACATAAAATTTATTTTTTCAGTGAATATTTTCAGAAAGAATAAACTTTATGTGAACATAGTAACTAGGTGAATCAGTAGAATCAACGGCAATCTTAAAGAAAAATTAGAAATAGCCTTTAAGGACAGGCAACGGATTGGTAGGTCAGCAGAACGAGTAAATAAGAATAAGTTCAGGCATGTTGATGATCACATTTCAAGTATATATATATATATATATATATATATATATATATATATATAATCCATTTCTTAATATATATATGTGTGTGTGTGTGTGTGTGTATCCAAAATACTTTTACAAACTATATAGACATATGTATGTGTCCACATGCATGTTCATATATATATATATATATATATATATATATATATATATACTAGCAGTATAGCCCGGTGTTGCTCGGGTGTAATGAAAGCTTTGAAACTAATCCATCGTCCTGAAGCTCGGACTCTTTGGACGTTGGCACGAAAGACTAAAAAGCAATAGTTGTTTCCAGTTAATGTGAAACCGTAGACTGAAAGAAAAATAAATGGATGTAAGTCAAATTTTGATTTCCTGGTATCGATATCAAAATTTCTGCACTATTGTAAGAACTGCAACCTTGAAACTTCTGAATATCGTTTCTTATGTCTTTGTCTATGAGTGTATCAAATTTGATTAAAATCGGACCACTCCTTCTATAACCCGATTTTTTGATTATCGATTTTCGATATTTATCGGTGGTATCTCGACACAAAACCTAGCTAAAACTATTCGCAGACGCTTATAGTACAACTGAAAAAAGAAAATTGGTTCAGCCGTTTCGGAGTCTATAGGTAACGGACACACACACACACAGTCGGGCAAAGTTCCATTTATAAATAAGTTTAGATTTAGATAGATTAACAAACGACGTATAATCGAGAACGACTTAACTCGAAACGACGTAACCCGAGGTATATCATGTTGATTTTGGTGCCTCCGGTTGTAAATTCGCGTTTCCTGCTGTTCTTTTGCTGACAACCGGATATTCTGTTTTCTTACAATTGATGTCAAGTTCTTTCCTCTCGCTTTTATTTACAACCTTCTGTCCGGAACCACACACAGGTGTGATGTTGTTAAAAGATATATTTCAATGTTTTACGTTTGGAAGAGGGCGTGTTTCACAATTTGGTCTTTGAAGCCAACAACGAGGTGATTAACGTCACGATAAATGCTACAAGAGCAACAACCAGGTACGATGAATTTATAGTCATGAATGTTTGCGTTGCTTCAACAAACTAAAATGGCAATGATAATAATTCAGCTACGGGCATAAAGTGGGCGGAAGTGTAATTAACAAGTAGATACGAAGACGTTAACACCGATGGATATCCATGCCTTTTTGCCGGTCGTAAATATCTGCATTTGTTAAACTCGCCACATTAGTGAAATTCATAAATATTCTGCGTTTTGATTGCATAAAAGGTCAAGCGTATATAAAGTGTCATTTTGTTTAAGCTTCTATGTGAAATATGTCTTCAAGACGTGAGCAGTGATATCTTAGTTTTTTTGGGGGTTTTTCTCAGTAATATTTCGCTCTTTACTGTAACCGCTTTTTTGATCTTGCCTCCATTGACACAAATTCTCTTGATAAAATACTTGGCGTATTTTGTTAGCTCTTCGCGCCTTCAGTATGTCTTGTGAGCGTTATATTTCATAGGTTCTCTTTCCTCATCCTGCTAACATTATGTTGTGGGGTTCTCCCTGTTCATAAAGATGGACTCGTCCAGAGTATACTTATACTACTGCTATAGACGCGATACGAGAGAATACCGCGTTTTCACAGAGAGAATTAACCGGAGAATACGAGAGTTCAGAGAGAGATTAGTAGTCAGTACAGAGTAGCTCATAGTAGCTCTGTGCTCCACTCATCGAGAAGATTATTAAGTAGTATCCGTCGTCTTCCGACTCGGACATACTCAATATACTATGGCTTACCTCCAGAGACTTGTACATATACTTTTTACTAACCTGTATTCCTGGACTACTTATCTTCATTCAAGTCTGTATCCATACGTTAATGCACTTACTTTCTATCTCAATTACTGGTCGTTGTTCATTTATTTGTGCGGACCCCATTCCCGAGATCCACAATTCATTATCTATGGTATTGTCCTAGAGACATGTCCAGTTTTCTTCCATTTTCTCATGAATATTTACAAATGAATTATCTAAGATAGTTGTCGTTTTCTGCCAACTTTCCGCACCTTCGATATGTTCTGTGAGTGCTATATTCCCCAAGTTTTATTTCCTCATCCTGCTAACATTATCTATGGTACTATTCTTGAGACATGTCTTTGCATACAGACACTTATAAAAGCAGCACCTTCCATTAACACCGTTTAATTATTTTGCGTACCTTCAGGCCTGTCAGTTTTATACTGGAAGCAGATCATAGTTAAAAGGAAAGGTTACAGCAGCGATATAACAACGGAAACTAATATTTGAGTTAAAAAGTGATGTTGAAGCTGTTTTTTCATCTTTTATATGTTTTGTCCCCTATAGGATGTGTGCGATCATAACTCTCCACGATTTCTTATCCTTTGTATCTCTAAGCAACTTTTGTCTTTTTACAAGCCATCCCAGAGTCTGTGCTGCTTTCTATTTCCTGACTTAATTATGTTCTATGAGTTTTAAATTATCCAAGCCCGCTTTCCTCATTATAAATAACAGTAATTTCATTTGCCTCTTTCTGATTGTAAGTATACATTTCCTTGTAGTTATATCTTTTAATACTTTTCTTTTTTTGTCGCAATGATTATCCAGCTTTCACTGCTATATAGAAGATTAAATGTTAAATAATAGTTCATCACTCTTTTGTGTGCCTCTAACAATGTTTTTCGAATTCTTAATATGTTGCTTAGTTTCTGAAAGTCACATTTCGTTATCCTTCTGCAACTTCGTATTCCAACTGTCTTAGATCAATTTTCCTGTAGTTCCTACATTCTTAAAAGCTTCCTTGTTGCTCGTATATTCTACTCATTATTTTATCAGCTATTATCGTTAGAACCACTTGTCTGTCGATACAAGTGTTTTTTTTTTCTATTTTTGCGATGAAAATTGTATGGTATTCAGGAGATTTCATAGAAGTTCAGCATTTATTCCTTTGTTTCTAATGACATTTTACTATCTCTTAATAATTTACTTAATCTCTAAAAAGCATATTTCACTATTCTTATGAGTCTTCTGTATTAATTTCATTGTCGTTCCTATTTTCCTTAAAACTTTCTCGTTGTACGCATGTCCAGTTCGTGTTATTCTTAGACTTCGTCAGTAGAACCACATCCCTATCGATTCATATCTTTTCTTCCTCTGTGAAAAGATTATTCAATATTTGTTCGTCAAGTTGTTGTGGCTTGTTGTGGCTTGTTAGGACCCGGAGGTAAGACACGGAAACAAGAAGATAGGTTCAAACAGTGTATTAGAATAACAAAACATATATACAAGGTAGAGTGTAAGTAGTTAGCAAGCAAAAGTGTAAATTCTCCAAGCCTTCTTACCTCCTCATATATCCAAATAATTTAACTTGCATCTTTCATAAGCAGCAGTTTCTTTGTAGCTTATATTCCCCTCTAAAACTTCCTGTTTACTCGCATGTTCCGCCCATGGCATTCTCAGTATTTGTTAACATAACCACATCTCTGATGCTTCACGTTTCTTTAAAATGATTTGAAAAAAAGAAGTAAACCTTAAGAAATGCCTGTATCAATTTCTGGGATGAAGAGTTATCATTATTTATATTCAGACTATTTTCTTCAACTTTATTGTTGTTATTCAAACGTTTCGGCCGTTATGACCTCCGGCTTTCATCAGATGCATATCGGTTTGGGTAGCCTACAAGGAATTTTGAACTGAACCCATTATTTAATCTACAAGGGTAGACCTATCTCGTTTTCCCTGTTCTATGTCTAAGGATATCTCGTATAGTTCTTAGTGATACTCAGTTATTTTTCACCCTGTTGAAACTGAGTTCACGTACATACTACGGACCTAGGAAGTGAACTCACAATTATCACCAAATTATCTTAAGCATTATTAAACAATTTGAACATGCTTTTCTGAATATATTTTAAATCGATAAGTTCAGGAAGTTAATCATGCAGACCATTTAGTTCGAATCATTTCAAACTTGTGTCCTTGGGTCAGGCTATACTTGACTTGTTCTTGATGCGTACATGCAATGAACGAAGTAACAATCAAGCGGGAGTACAATGTTGACAATAACGCGAAAGATAACGTGACTGTAACAATGGTAAACGTCCGTTGACATTTTATTCGCTTCTTTGTCGTGAATTCTCCGGGAAAACGAGAAACCGGCATAAAACTGCATTGTCCTTTTCAAGAGTGATTTAGGGTAAACACAATCAGTAAAGTTGGAATGACTTGTAGATACATAGAATGTCACGGTTGCTTCAGATCTTGTTCATGTGATGAAAACTACAAGTGCTGCAGTCGGAGACAATATTCTTGTCGAGTAACAAGATCGTTGAACTTCGGTATAAGTGCTTACGAATCACTAAGAAGGATAACCTTTGAAATTTGAAGTGGCTGAAATTATAAATCGTTCTTGGACAGAAATCTGTGAAAAGAGAGAATGTATTATACGAATTTTGTTGGCCTTTCGGAAACAGAAATAGCCTTTCGGGTTCTGGCTATATTTACGGAAGCGTAAAGAGCTGCTATTCATTCATCCTACTCGGCGCATAAACCATAATTATGAGATGGAGGGAATGGGGACAACAGCAGCGCAAAATTTAAGGCAGGATAATGCAATGGCTTGCCAGTTTCTTTTGTACTGGGGACGATGAGGTTACCTCGGCCTCCTTTTTAAAGGTGAATTTCTTTTTGAAGTTATCTTCTTATAGTTTTTGTCTAAAGAGGCAGAGCCTAGAAGATAACAAGTGGTTTAAATTCAGAAGTTCCTTCTCTTAGATTAATTTCAATCCAAAGCTATAGAACCCAGTCTTCCCTGCTATTTTACCCTTTTCTGTAGAGAAGAACCATAAAGATAAAAACAAATATTACACGTTTTTACTGTGGTAATACAAATGGTAATATTAACCGTTTCCCTACAAGGATACAATGACTTACCGGTCCCTTTTTGCACCGGGGATTTTGAGGTTACCATTCCTCCTTTTAAAGGTGAATTTGTTTTTGAAGTTACATTCTTCTAGCATTTGATTAAAGAGGCAGTACTTACAAAGCAATAGTTGGTTTGATTTCAGAGTTTCCTTCTCTTAGACTGGTTACCCCTCAAGTTTATAAGACCCAGTTGGTTCTGCTTTTTTACCCTTAGTTGTTGGGAAGAACCTTAAAGATATTTCACATTTTTTATTATGATAATGTTAATTGTAATATTAACCGTTTCCCTAGAAGAAAACATTTGGCGTTCATTGACCGAGCAGCTAGTACTTATTTCGATTGAAATCAAATTCTTTCTCTTAAATCAATTGTTTTGGAAAACAGGGTTTTTTTAAGTACAGTAGTTGTTATGGCTGTTTCCAGTATTGTGATGAAGGTTTCTTTTCTAACTTTTTACTTGAAGTGGTTTTGAATATTAATATCTTTTAGATTTATATAATTTATAAACGTTATGTACGGAAGATTCCCATTAATAGAAACTCGAAACAACAACCTGGTCCAATGAAGGAGACTGTCCCATTTATACGGAGTCGTATACAAAGAATCAGTATGCGTTCATTGTGAGTTATACGGGTGTGTGGAGGACTCAATCGTTATCGATGCGGAAAATAAAAAATCGATGGGCCGAGTTCAAATTCTAACAGAGGGTGATGCCTTTACTAATCGTTTTGAGAAAGACAAGAATCAACGTTCTCTCTTCATCCCAGCTTCCATTAAATAGTAGAGTAGACCGTGTTATATTGTCTTGATAGGAAGATGTATCGCTCTGAATTTAGAATCGGGGAAACGGGAGCGGAAGAAACTCTGCTTTCTGAAGGACAGTAATTCAACAACAAGATCTCCTGTAGAAGGTAGCGAATGAAAGCAAGACTAAACATAAACTCAGCCAGTTAAGTGCCATACGTGATACACACTTTGGGCGATCATGTCTCGAAAGAGACATGACTGACTGGGAAGAAGATTATCTTGCAGTAGGTTGGCATTGCTTTCTTCGGTGGATTGGTTGCCAGCCAAGGCTATAGAACCCAATCTGGAGGAAAGAGATGAATTAATACCTTTCCAGGGGGCACTTGTGCGTAAGTGAATGCAAGGAATTTAACTAGAATTCTAACTCGGCACTCCGATGCGTCGTTCCGAGTCGATATGATTCGGAACATAAACTACAAGAAGCAAAAATAGGAGTGAAAATAGCAATTACAGGACAGGGATAATAAAATCAAGCAGGCGTAAAAATTTAAATACAAGGGAAGTATTCTGATAGAGGACGGAAAGAGACCCGAAGGTGTATTTGGATGGCAAAAGGTGCATTCCAGAGTATGGAGAGACAGGAAAAATTTAGTTGGAAACAAGAGTACTGAGCTGTTACTCTAAGCAATAGAAATATGATTCTACAGAAGGATGCTGAGGATAACATGGACCGAAATGAGAGAAACAACGAGCTTTTGGATAGAATGGAAACAAAAAGGAAGCATATAGTTATCAGGACGAAACAATTGAAATGTCTGGGAAACACGATGAAGAAGGAGGGCTTGGAAAATCTGATACTCGCAGGACAGATAGAGGGAGAGACAGGGGCAAACAGAGCGTGATGTACTTCATGGGCTTAAACAATTGGATGGCAGAGGAGGGTTTCGGAGAAATAAAAAGACAAAATATACTAAGAGCTACAAGGGACAATAAGATGTGGAGGGCCGTAATCGTCTACGTTCTGAAGGGGCACATAAAAGAAGAATTAAAATTTGAAAGTATTGAAGAACAGGAGTCCTCGGTCAGGTATGACCGTCTACGTTCTGATATGATATGGTTATTTTATAATATTTTTTAAATATTTTAAATATTTTATAATCAATAAATAAAGCCAAAACTGGTATGGATCAATAGCAGACGAAATGAGTGAAATTATAAATTTTCATTGATAGTTGAATAATTCATCGAATGTAATCAGCCATGGTCTCTTCAGTGTCTACTTGTGAACAAAATTAGTTTCATATGGTTACGCTGGATGATAGACAACAGCCACTTGCTTTTCTGCCGTATTGCTTTTTTCTTTCTTTTTTTTTTTTTTTTTTTTTTTTTTTTTGCCGTATTACATGTTCAAGGCCGCGTTAACAAGAGGTTTAACGTAACGTTGGAGCCAGTCAGTGCTAATACGCTTTTTTATGTTTTCTTTCCCATCATTTAAAAAAATATTTTTGCAATTCCCTGTCTATCCATCTGTAACATTCTTCTTCTTCTTCTTCTTCTTCTTCTTCTTCTTCTTCTTCTTCTTCTTCTGTGTGTCCTGTCCCTTCAGGACGTAGGCGATCATGGCCTTCCACGTTTCCTATCCCTGGTGTCTCTGAGCACGCCTTCTCCTGTTACACCATGCAACCCTCGTTACGTCATCCACCTGATTAGGTCCTTCAAATATGTTATCCGTTGCTTTCCCCTGTCTCTTTTCCCCCTCTATCTGGCCTGTTAGTATCAGATTCCCCAAGCTCTCCTTCCTCATTGCGTGTCCCAGGAAATTCAGCTGTCTCTTCCTGATGCTCAGTATTATTTTCCTTTTTGTTTCCATCATTTCCAAGACCTCATACTTGTACACGATTCCATTCACAACAAAGCTAGTAACAGTATTTACATTATTCGGACTATTGTCCTCATCTTTGTTGCCATTTGTACGACGTTTCGGCCTTTGTACGCTCCGGCCTTCTTCAGGTGCTATGAATTTCGAACCGAGCCCTTTATTACATTCACTAGGGTATATCATTCTCATTCCTTGCGTAGTAATGACTCGATTAGAAGTCATGTGTTATCTCCCTCTAACCCTATTTGTTCACCACTGCTATAGCCTGGTATTGAACTCACAACTCTTTGGGTCAAGTCACAGGAACTAACCAACGTCTATATACACTGGGCCATGTGTCCTAAACAGTTGTAAGTTCAATACCAGGCTACAGCAGTGAGCAAGTAACTTGCAGAGTTAATAATAACAGTTTCCCTATAAGGAAACATTTGGCATTTATTGATCGAGCAGCCAGTACTTATTTCGGTTGAAGTTTATAAAATTTTTGAAATTTATAAAATCTTAATTATTTTAGAGGTACAAGTTTTAATAATTAACCCATAGATAGGAAGTAGAAATGGTGGAGTCATACCTTTCCCAAGAATAAATGAATATAACGAAAGCAGTGGGAACTGGAACTCGACTATCTAATTAACAATTTTGAGCTATTTTACATTACACCACCCGCACCTCCAGTCTTATAGTACCTGCTATTCCCATGCTGTCACCCATCTAGGTATTGACCAGGCCCGACGTTACTTAGTTTGTTGGGGATTGTAGGGGAACCAGTAGTTTGAAGCTGCTGCGGCTGTAAGCCTAAAACTAGTAGAGTATTCTCTAGTCATGATGAACGGTTGTAATCGAGAAGTCTATTTCCCTGGAACGTCTGTTGGTACGTAAACTCATTCCAACCTCAAGTCGATCCATTGCTAAAGAGTCAGGAAAGGTTTATTTCCCTGCACCACTTTAGAAAAGTACCTGGCTCCTTCTGCCGGACTCTATATTTATATCCGGGCTGGAGGTATCCAAATCTTACTTTAAAAGCTTGACTCCGTTCAAATACCTTTGTCAGTCCTTTGGATGAATAGTTTCACACTCTCCAACCCTAATTCCACAGACGAAATGTTGCTAGCCTTTCACTATTCTATCTCTAAATTATCAGCATATGTTCAGGTAAACTACATTCTTTTCTTCTAAATTATATGTTTTCTAAATTATAGAATTATAGAATTATAGAATTATAGAATTTATAAATAAATTATAAATTTATAAATTATAGAATTATAGTATTATAGAATTTATAGAATTAAAATTATAGAATTATAGAATTATAGAATTATATGTCTTCTAAATTATAGTCTTCTAAATTATCAGCATATGTTCAGGTAAACTACATTCTTTTCTTCTAAATTATATGTTTTCTAAATTATAGATTTATAGAATTATAGAATTATAGAATTATAGAATTTATAGAATTAAACTTATAGAATTATAGAATTATAGAATTATATGTCTTCTAAATTATAGTCTTCTAAATTATCAGCATATGTTCAGGTAAACTACATTCTTTTCTTCTAAATTATATGTTTTCTAAATTATAGAATTATAGAATTATAGAATTATAGAATTTATAAATAAATTATAAATTTATAAATTATAGAATTATAGAATTATAGAATTTATAGAATTAAAATTATAGAATTATAGAATTATAGAATTATATGTCTTCTAAATTATAGTCTTCTAAATTATCAGCATATGTTCAGGTAAACTACATTCTTTTCTTCTAAATTATATGTTTTCTAAATTATAGATTTATAGAATTATAGAATTATAGAATTATAGAATTTATAGAATTAAACTTATAGAATTATAGAATTATAGAATTATATGTCTTCTAAATTATAGTCTTCTAAATTATCAGCATATGTTCAGGTAAACTACATTCTTTTCTTCTAAATTATATGTTTTCTAAATTATAGATTTATAGAATTATAGAATTATAGAATTTATAGAATTAAAATTATAGAATTATAGAATTATAGAATTATAGAATTATATGTCTTCTAAATTATAGTCTTCTAAATTATCAGCATATGTTCAGGTAAACTACATTCTTTTCTTCTAAATTATATGTTTTCTAAATTATACAATTATAGAATTATAGAATTTATAGAATTAAAATTATAGAATTATAGAATTATAGAATTATAGAATTATATGTCTTCTAAATTATAGTCTTCTAAATTATCAGCATATGTTCAGGTAAACTACATTCTTTTCTTCTAAATTATATGTTTTCTAAATTATAGAATTATAGAATTATAGAATTATAGAATTTATAAATAAATTATAAATTTATAAATTATAGGATTATAGAATTATAGAATTTATAGAATTAAACTTATAGAATTATAGAATTATAGAATTATATGTCTTCTAAATTATAGTCTTCTAAATTATCAGCATATGTTCAGGTAAACTACATTCTTTTCTTCTAAATTATATGTTTTCTAAATTATAGATTTATAGAATTATAGAATTATAGAATTATAGAATTTATAGAATTAAACTTATAGAATTATAGAATTATAGAATTATATGTCTTCTAAATTATAGTCTTCTAAATTATCAGCATATGTTCAGGTAAACTACATTCTTTTCTTCTAAATTATATGTTTTCTAAATTATAGATTTATAGAATTATAGAATTATAGAATTATAGAATTTATAGAATTAAACTTATAGAATTATAGAATTATAGAATTATATGTCTTCTAAATTATAGTCTTCTAAATTATCAGCATATGTTCAGGTAAACTACATTCTTTTCTTCTAAATTATATGTTTTCTAAATTATAGAATTATAGAATTATAGAATTTATAAATAAATTATAAATTTATAAATTATAGAATTATAGAATTATAGAATTTATAGAATTAAAATTATAGAATTATAGAATTATAGAATTATATGTCTTCTAAATTATAGTCTTCTAAATTATCAGCATATGTTCAGGTAAACTACATTCTTTTCTTCTAAATTATATGTTTTCTAAATTATAGATTTATAGAATTATAGAATTATAGAATTTATAGAATTAAAATTATAGAATTATAGAATTATAGAATTATATGTCTTCTAAATTATAGTCTTCTAAATTATCAGCATATGTTCAGGTAAACTACATTCTTTTCTTCTAAATTATATGTTTTCTAAATTATACAATTATAGAATTATAGAATTTATAGAATTAAAATTATAGAATTATAGAATTATAGAATTATAGAATTATATGTCTTCTAAATTATAGTCTTCTAAATTATCAGCATATGTTCAGGTAAACTACATTCTTTTCTTCTAAATTATATGTTTTCTAAATTATAGAATTATAGAATTATAGAATTATAGAATTTATAAATAAATTATAAATTTATAAATTATAGGTTTATAGAATTATAGAATTATAGAATTTATAGAATTAAAATTATAGAATTATAGAATTTATAGAATTATAGAATTATAGAATTATATGTCTTCTAAATTATAGTCTTCTAAATTATCAGCATATGTTCAGGTAAACTACATTCTTTTCTTCTAAATTATATGTTTTCTAAATTATACAATTATAGAATTATAGAATTATAGAATTTATAAATAAATTATAAATTTATAAATTATAGAATTATAGAATTATAGAATTATAGAATTTATAGAATTAAACTTATAGAATTATAGAATTATAGAATTATATGTCTTCTAAATTATAGTCTTCTAAATTATCAGCATATGCTCAGGTAAACTACATTCTTTTCTTGCCGAAACCTGCCTCCAAAGTTTGCAAAAGTATTTTGGATGCAATATATATAATTAGCTAGTTTTTGGTCATAATTAAATTAAACCAGTACACAGTTGTATTAACCATGGAACACTAACCATCAATTAAAGTTACACCACTACTAACCATGGGTATATCATACCCGATTATGAAAATATCAAAAAATATTAAATATAAATCTATATTTGAACTATTTTACATGCAGGCACTTCAAAATTTGTACTTTGAGTTAACATTTAAAGGAACTGAAAAACATTATTTAAGTAAGAAAATCAGGTACTAAAAATTTAATTAACTTGTAATTAAAATGGCGTCATTTGCGCTGGGTACTATATACCGATGGTTATTGTTCTCGGGTTAAAAAGTGTTTAATATATTTTTATTGCAGAATATTTATTGCAAAATATTTTTCATTTGGAAATGAGTTATTTTCGCAAACAAGGCTTCACCCTTTCTGTATAATCAGGCGATTTATAATCTAAATCTAATCTTATTTATAAATGGAACTTTGTCTCTGTGTGTGTGTGTATGTGTGTGTGTGTGTGTCTGTGTGTGTCTGTGTGTGTGTGTCTGTGTGTGTGTGTGTCCGTTACCTATAGACTCCGAAACGGCTGAACCGATTTTCTTGAAAATTTACACAGTTGTATTATAAGAGTCTGCGAGTTTTTTGAGCTAGGTTTTGTGTCGAGATACCCCCGATAAACATCGAAAATCGATAATCGAACAAATCGGGTTATAGAAGGAGTGGCCTGATTTTAATCAAATTTGATACACTCATAGACAAAGACATAAGAAACGATATTCAGAAGTTTCAAGGTTGCAGTTCTTACAATAGGGCAGAAAATCGATAATATATATATACATAAACGGCAAGATGTTTGTGTGTGTGTCTGTTTATCTGCCTGTATGTCTGTATTTTTTTCAGCCCTTTTATTTTAGTTTTTGCTTCGGGTTTGGCTCTGAATAGGTATAATTGTAGTTCTTAGCCTCAGCCATGTCAACATTTACTTAATTTTTTCAGACGAAAGTTAACTTTCAAATATATGAAAATATAGATTTTTTAAGAAAGTTAACTTTAACGTTAAGTAAAACTACACTTATCACTTATTTTCATATATTTGAAAGTTAACTTTCTTCTGAAATAAAGTTAAAAAAAAGGAAAAAAACACGCAAATACACGCAACTTTCTGAAAACTACTTCATCTTTTTAAAATTGTCAATGTCATTTTTCCATGTTTAATTTTTAACTTCCTTTACAATTGATGCAATTATTGTTTTATTTTCAATGTTAAGTATAAAAAAATGCTTCACTGTAATACTTATTTTGTTCTTTTTGTTATTTATAATTTATTAGTATTTTCATATTTTCATAAATTTGAAGATTAAATACAACTACAGTACACTTATCACTTATTTTCATATATTTGAATGTTAACTTTCTTCTGAATTTAAGTACCAAAAAAAAAAGAAAAAAATCACGCAAATACACGCAGTATATTTGAAGGTTAATTAAACTACACTTATTTTCGTACATTTGAAAGTTAACTTTCTTCTGAAATTAAGTACACGTAACTTTCTTCTGAAATTAAGTACCAAAAAAATAGCGTAGTAATTTACAGTAAAGGAAGTAAAAAGGTCGAAATTAGCTTCCTTCGCCTAAAGTGGTTCTGCAGCGAATGTCGCTTTATTGAGATGGTTGTGGGTGACAAAAAGTGCGAGAAGAAGTTCGATTTTTTTCTGATCTTTAACGTAAAAAAGGTAGGTTTCTAAATATCTAATTGTTGATTGGCGTTCAGCATATACATTTGCAGGGAAATAAAGATATTTTGGAAAAATTTGAAGGAATAAAAGCCTTCAGGACCTAAAGCCAAAATTTACCGAAAAATTAGGTATCTTAATTTCCTGTTGTTGTTGATCAAAGAGAGAAAGACTGTGCACACGTTTCAAATAGTACTGATACAGCAAATGTTCTTGAAGTCCCCTCCATGCAGTATTATAAGATGCATAAGATGCTAGGGCCACTTGACGTATCTTGATACTTGAATCGGTTCCGACAGCCGGTCGAGTCTGTTCTTCATGCTTAGGCGTAAGAGAGGATCTCTGGTTTTCCTCGACCCATTGTGTGTCGTACCATAGATTCTGTCTCAGCAACACAACGATAAACAGCAACAAAGGTTGGATGACTCGGCTGCCTCCGATCTGGAAATGCAATCTGATACAGCCGTGTAGCCTCACGTCCATTACTATTCGGGCATCCGTGTGTAAAAATCACATATCTTCTTCTTCTTCTTCTTCTTTGGGCGCTGTCCTTTCAGGGCGAAGGTGAACATGGCTTTCCACGTTTCCCTACACCTGGTGGATCTTAGCACGCTTTCTCCTGTTACACCACGCTGTTATCCGCTGCTTTCCCCTGTCTCTTTTTCCCTCTATCTGGGATGTTAGTATCAGGTTCTCCAAGCCCTCTTTCCTCATTGCATGCCCCAGAAACTTCAGTTGTCTCTTCCTGATGCTCAGTATTAATTTCTTTTCGTTTCCACCCTTTCTAAAACCTCATCATTGCTTACATGCTCGATCCATGATATTCGCAGCATCCTTCTATAGAACCACATTTCAGTTGCTTCAAGTTTTCCCGTCATCTTTGATGATATTTTCCAGCATTCACTGCCATATTGAAAGACAGACATCACATAGCAATCCAGTAATCTCTTTGTTTCTAGTTAAATTTTCCTATCTCTTAATACTCTGCTCAACTTCTGGAATGCGCCCTTGGCCATTCCAATTTGCCTTCGAAACTCTGTGTCGCACTTTCCGTCGTCCGTTAAAACACTTCCAAAGTACTTAAATTTTTGTACTTGCCTGATTTTAGAATCGCCAACCTATAATTGGCATTCTGGGCTCCTCCGTTTGCTGATGACCATACATTAGGATTTCTTGTAATTTATTTGTAGTCCTTTCATTTGACTTTCTTCATCTACCTTTTTTAGGAGGTCTTGTAGTTTTCTTTCCGTGTCAGCTATCAGCAGTGTATCATCTCCGTATCTTATGTTGTTCAGAGTGCGACCACCAATCACGAATCCTGGCATAACTCCTAGAGTCCTCAGAATAGTTTCGCTGTACAAGTTGAATAGATCCGGTGAAAAGACACATCCTTGTCTTACGCCCCTTTCTACCTTTGTACATCTGCTGAATACGTTTCCGAGTTGTATGCAGGCGGTTTGCTGCCAGTAGAAGTTATGGATTACTCTGATGTATTTGCCAAATATGTCGAGGTTGCTGAGCATTTCTATCAATTCTTTGTGGCGTACTTTGTCGAACGCCTTAGAATAGTCTACAAAACACAGGTGAACTTCCTTTTTCATTTATATCGCTCTTCCTGATAGCATCCTAAGCATAAATATCGCATTCCTTGTTCCAGTATCCTTGACAAAACCGCACTGTTATTGTCTTATTTCCGGTCTGATTCTGCTTCGCGCTCTATTCATCAGGATTCGGACAATTTTTTTTTTAATCATATCACCCCGAGCAAGGCGGTAACGCTACTGATGTGCAGGGGGCTACGTAAGAGTGAAAAGATTGGAAAAAGAAAGCCGGAAACCACATCTTAAACAGGGAACAAGGGATGAGCCTCTGAACCTGTAAAATAGACGTGGGTGGAGTGTGAACCGGGCGATAGTTTAGTCTATCTACTCCAATTAGAACGACTGCTAAGTGTGAAAGATGAAGAAAATGGCAATCATAATTATAGATCAATAACAATAAGAAGAATAGGCAAGAAGGCAGTTGTAAACGAATGACATTTCATTTAAACTTTTGACGATTTTTTAATGAGGTAGCACGGCAAAGTATAACAATTTTCTTAGCGACAAACTTAGTAATTGACCCTATTTAATCGTTCTAATTTATATCTTCTGTAAAATTAAAAGCAAGAAGGTGAAATGAGTAACTCTGCTGGGAGATAGCGTTAGCCATGATGATAGAAGCCAAAAGAATTGGCGAAAATCTCTTTTGCCGATTTAAGACCAAGACATTTTCCAGTCGATAATTTATCAGCCCTACTTAGAGGTTAAACGTCTCTACATATGGAAGGCCTTTTTTCGTACAACAAGTTAGTCAAGTGTCATACGTGATAAACGCTTTAGGCGATCATGTCTCGAAAGGGACATGACTTACTGGACAGAAGATTATTCCGCAGTAGGTTGCCATAGCTTTCTGCAGTAGCCTGGCTGCTAACCAAGGCTATAGAACCCGATTTGTTTTATTATTTAACCCATAACAGTATAGAAGAGACGGATTAATACCTTTCCCAAGGGTATTTGTGAGTAAGTGAATACAAAGAATTCAACTAGAATTCGAACTCGGCTCCCCGATTTTTCGTTCCGAGTCGATATCCAATGTACCACAACGTATTTCCTATACAACAAGAAAAGGCCTAAACCTTTCATTTAGTATTAAAAGATCATTTTCTTCAGCTGTGACTCTGAGAAAAAAAAAATATATATATAACTAAAATTGACATCTGACTGTTCATTTATTATCTGCTTTATATTACATCAAAAACACTTCAACAAAATCACTGACATTATCACCAGCAACGTTACCAACATGGTTGCCATATCTAAATTGCTACTATGAATTATTACTAAAAGCTATAGAACCATATATTAGTGAATAAACCACTCAAACCTATCTGATCTGTGTGGATCTAAATTAAACTGAGTTAAATCACTGAGGTATATTTTGTTTCTTTCTAAAGTGAATATAAATATTAATATTTGCTCTATTAGATCGCCATTGATCAACAATTATTAATTTTTAACTACTTTTTCTTTCAACTTAACTCCATTTCCATTTCATCGCATCTACTCAAACATTTCTTCATTAATAGGAATATTATCACCCATTCTCAGGTAATGACACATTGTTAGCTGTTATAATTTTACTATTTACATAATTTTAGTGGCTTTTATCATATCTGTTCATTGGTAGTAATAGCATTATGAATTTTTTATTAGATGAAACATTATCAACTACGTCAACGGATTGATATTCTGTAATCTAAACTTATTTATAAATGGAACTTTGTCTCTGTGTGTATGTGTGTCTGTGTCTGTGTCTGTGTTTGTCCGTTACCTATAGACTCCGAAACGGCTGAACCGATTTTCTTGAAAATTTACACAGTTGTATTATAAGCGTCTGCGAGTGTTCTTAGCTAGGTTTTGTGCCGCGGTACCCCCGATAAATATCGAAAATCGATAATCGAAAAAATCGGGTTATTGAAGGAGTGTTCCGATTTTAATCAAATTTGATACACTCATAGACAAAGACATAAGAAACGATATTCAGAAGTTTCAAGGTTGCAGTTCTTACAATAGTGCAGAAAATTGATAATATATATATATATATATATATATATATATATATATATATATATATATAAGGCAAGAGTTTGTGTGTGTGTGTCTGTTTATTTGTCTGTATGTCCTTTATACAAATCCACAATTATTATCCGATTCTCACCAAACTTCAAAATTTGACTTATATCCATTCATTTTTCTTTCAGTCTACTGTTTCGCTTTAACTAGAAACAACTATTACTTTTTAGACTTTCGTGCCAACGTCCAAAGAGTCTGATCTTGTGGACCATGGATTAGTTTTAAAGATTTCATTACACCCGAGCAACGCCGGGTGTAATAAAATGTAATAATAATAATCATGAAAATGATTACTTGTTCTGGAACTGCACATATCATCCGCAAAACCCTTTCCATATAAATGAGATGTCCCGAATGTACATAGATAACACTCCTCCAGTTACCTTTTTACTTGTAGATCCCAGAGAATCTTGATATTTAGGCACTTTGAATTATTCTCTAGCAAGATGATAAGTCTCATGGGTCACACGTGGTAGCTGGATACAGTCTAAGAGGCATATCTTATACGGATATGTGCGGAAGATAACAGTTAAACCTAGACTTGAACAGGTTACGATTGTAGTTATCGGGGAAGCAACGTCATGGGAGTCGGTTGCATAAAGCAGTGGTTAGTGGAAAGAAGCTGCTTGAATTGAACTTACATCTCATCAAGGGCATGAGGGGAAGGAGGGTGATTCGCTACAATATAAGTGACATTGAAGTATACTGCCTGGTTCTCTGGAAAAGTCACGAGCAACGTACATATATAGAAAATATAAACTTAGTCAGAGGAAATTATGCACACACGAGGGAGTTGTCGGTATCCGTTGACTTGCGAATATCATCTTTTTTCTTCTCTCTTCTCTGCATTCTCTCGACTTTCTCCCGGTGTTTTTTGGTCATAAAAAAAAACGATCTTATATAGGCTGATATTTTCACGTATTTTTTTTTTTTTTTTTTTTGCTATCTCGAGTTTTCGCTTAATTCTGTCATCTATGGCTACGCACATCTGTCAATCATTTTTACCGACTATTGCTGTTGAAGCCAGCTGCCTTTGACGTGATCACACTTCTGCGACCATTTAATTTTTTTTCTTAAAAACTGTCTTTAGTTTTAATTAAGTAGAAGCAACAAGAATCGCATCTTTCTCTTTACATAGGTCATTGGTTATGGCACCGGTATGTGATGATAAAATAAATGCAGGTCAAAAATAATTATTTTAATTATAATATTTTATAATGACTAACAATAACTTACATAAAACAACATATCAGAAGCTCAAAGACAATATAGCAAGCTTCACGGTACAGCGACTGGAATTTGATATTTCCTTTTCATATGATAGGAATCAGTGTTGATCAACATTAGGATTGATTTTGATGTATAAATATTCTATTCGAATGTATTTTATTACACCCTTGTGCAAATTAATTGAAACAACTGCTTTAGTTTCCTTTCTTTTACCATATGGTCAGTTTTAGACCCGCTGAAATCACAGGGTGTAATCGATTCCTATCTTTCCTAAGACTAGGTCATTTAGAGTAGTGGGCAATAATAAGAATCTATTTCGGGGTGTATGATGATATTGTTTGGCCTTGAAAAATAATGCGTCATCCGTGATTTTTATCACGCCCACACACTATTGTTTCGACTGTCGATTAGCTGTCCTACGGCTATTGTCTGCGCTGGACGTTACTCCAAGGAAGCGTACGAAATTTTTAATGCTGCACGACCACAATGGCAAGCCTTACAGAGGAATTGCGAGTGTTGTTGGTGTCAGCATTTCAACTGTCAGTGATATCATCAAGGCGAAGAAACAAATTGGATCGATCAGTTCAAAACGTAAAGAAAATGCGGTTGGAAGCGTAGAAACAACGCCAAGAGACGACATGATCAGGGAAAATGTGAAAGATCCCAGGAAAACATTATTCATTTTGTTTCAATTAATTTGCCCTTGGGGACGAATTAGTTGAATGAAGGAATTATTTTGATTTTGTTTATATTTTTTTGATTGTTATTTTTGTTTGTTTTTGTTTTTGTTTTTGCTTTGTGCACGTCTCTTTCGGATACCCAAATACAGGAGAACGCCAAGAATATAACAGCCTTTTATGCTTTTTATTTTTTATTCACAAGTGTTGTGGTGCAGTGGATATTCGTTTGGAACAAGTAATCGGAGAGCCGAGTTCGAATTCAAATTGAATTTGTTGCATTCATATACGCGCCAATACTCTTGGGAAATGTATGAATTAACCTACCGCAGAAAGTAATGGTAACTTACTATGGAAAAATCTTCTGCCCAGTCGCACATGTCTATATCGGGACATGATTGCCCAAGCGTGTATCACGTATGGTACTGACTGAGAGTCTTTAGAAATGATAGAACCGGGTTGTTTTTATAATATTTAGAATTTAAATAACGGAAATAAGCGTACGTCATTGTTTTTTTAGAAATTCTTGTGAAGAAACAATTTCTTTATTTGTGTGTGTTTTGGAGACTCCACCTAAGCTGAAAATTAAATGTCGTTGCCACATCTATTCTAGACCTCCTGCTATACTTTTAGGAATTCTTGATAAATCCGAAAAAGAATCAACAATGTTCTTAGTCCTGACCTGTCAGCCCGGTTTCAGTCCCTTTCTCAGCGCTGTAACAAAGCTTCTTCTAGCGGGTCTGTACGAGAAGTTTAGACATGTTAAATCAAAATTTGCACTCAGTTCCCGCGTAAGCGGGTGCTGTGTAATCTTTGATCAGTGGCCCGGGCGTCCTCGCTCGCATTCTCCAGATTAAAAACTTGTGTCACAATTCGTTCCAGTGGTGGAGCTGGGTAAATACCTTGTTTTTGTATTTTCTATAAATACTTTCATGGTAATTGTTCTCATGAACTTTACTCTAGTTGCTATTTTTATTCCCTATTTCTCACTGACAAATTGTACATATGGGGACTAGTTAGAGACTTTGAGGTATTATGGTGATTGTAGTAAGAATGTGTTGTTTTGATGTACAGAATACTATGGTTAGTAAATTATTACTATTATTATTACTATGTAATTACTATGTAATTATTATTACTATGGTTAACTAAGTTTATTATAAGACAGAATAGAAACCAGCTTTTTCTATCCTCCATTTTGGCCTTAAGCAACATTTTTTTATTAATCAAAATAAATATTACTTTCCTTTAGTTGTTATATTTATTTCCTACACCCCACGTACAAATTGTACACATGGGAATTAGTTAAGACTTCATACAGACTTGAGGTATTTTAGCGACTGTAGTAAAAATGGAAAAAAGTGTAATACATGTTGTGGTTCAGTAATTGGGCCTAGCTAAGTTTAAGATAAGACAGATTGATGGAGTAAGACCAGCCTTGCTACATCCCCCTTTTTGGCCTTGTGTCACAATTCTGCAATTCCAACAAACAAATTACTTTCCTCTGTGCTAGTTAGATGTATGAATTTCAAGCGCAGTACTATATTAACGGCAAGGTCTCATAATTTTCACCTGAACGGCTAGGCGTAATTTCTATGCTAGCAGTTTCTTCTCGCTTTTGGAGCTCTCTTCTTGCTTCCCAGTCAAGTTTGATCTTTACATCTGTTCTGATGCCTCTGTTATATATTTAGAGTTTTTTTTTTAATAAAATATGAAGAAGAAACTACAATATTATTGTTCTTGGCCTGGCATCTCATTTTCAGTCAATTTCCTAGTGCCGTAATATAGCTTCCATGTAACATTTCTATAAATATTTTAATCATTATTGTTCTGAATTAACTATCCTCTGTTGTACTTCGACTTCATAAATTTAAGCGCAGTAAGGTCTCATTAATTTACAGTTCAAATGGCTAAATATAACCGTAAGGTTTATGCTAACATTTTTTTGTTTTTTTTGTTTTTTTTTGTCACACCTTTCGTTTGTGAAATTCTCTAAATGTTATGTCAACTGGTATTTCTCTGTCTAATTTCATGTCTTTTTATTATTCCCTCTCATATTTTTTTTTCTTTTTCATATTCATAACATTCACTAACTCCTTGCACTTTGGTGGCCTTATTGACTTGCGGTGAAAAAATTAAAAAAGCAGATTGTCTTAAGTCACGTGGAAAAGCGAAAATTTATCTGCATGAAACTAGGAATTCCGGCAAGTAAAAAAACAATGATACTCTAGTGAACATGAAATTAAAAGTAACTCTCTTCTCTTCTTCCCTTTTACAAAAATTCACAATGACGTGTGAAATCCTGATTTTGCCGAATAGAAAAACAATTGACCCCGTACTGAAAGAAAAAGACGAAGCCGGATTTCGTGATCAGATGTTAAATTAATTTTCTGACCAATGAAAGGAAGCGATTTGCAAAACTGAGAAAAGTTAGTAATCCAGTGTGAAAAACTAAAAGGGCTATAAAAACAGAAAGAAAGTCGAAACAGTCAGTCAGATGGGAGCAGCGAGAGACGACACTCGAAAATGTAACAAAAGAAACGTCAAGCATGACCTGGACAAATAAAGGCCCCGTCACATATTCTTTCTCCGTTTTCACTTGTGCTATTTCCTTTACCTCTTTTTCATCCTCAACAATCTCTCAGTCAACAAAGAAGACCACCAATACAACAACAACAACAACAACAACTACAACTACAACAAGATACTTCAACTGACTCCTGAATATTAACTCCGATAAGTACAATTTTTTATTGCTTCACCTTCCTTCTCATTTTCTTGCCGGCCATAAAAAAAAGTCATTTCACCCTTTTACAGTGAAACCGATAAAATGCAACCGTAACTTCTACTCCAACAGTTTCTTTCCTCGCACTTCCCGACTGTGGAATTCTCTTCCACACGATTGCTTCCCCGACGGCTACAATCTCCAGGAGTTTAAATGTAAGGTCAATACACACCTCCTAACACACTAACCTGCTCCCATACTATCAAACACTCTTCCCATCTGCCCAACCCTCATCCTCGTTATCCTTACTTATCTGTCACCTTCCTCCTGACATTCCCTATGTCTAACCACTCCTTCTCTTTACCTTCCCCTATGTAGCCCCATGCGCAATAGTGGCAGTGGAATGCCTTGCTTGGGGTGAGATGATTAAAAAAAATAAATAAATAAAAAATAAAAAAAGGAAAGACATACAGACTTCTTTACATAAACACAAGTTACAACTACGAACCCTTGATTCATTTAACTCCTACAAATTCATGTTATTCTGTTAAGTTAATAAATTTCTATTTAAACATACAAAAGGTATACTATATTCTTCCACATTTCAACCTTCTGATAATTCTGAGGATGATATCCAATAATCCTTAGGTTATAAGGATTTCAGTTATGTTTGACACAAGTCCAATTTAATAAATATTCAACCAGCTTCCTACTACTTCAGTACTGCTCAATCCAACAGCAAAAAGAAGACAACGTTATCAATGTTGACGGTTCAGAAAAACGACAGAATTAGAGAAAGAAAAGTCTTCCTTCTATAATTCCAAACATTTCATCGCTTTCTTTTTATTATTGTTTAAACGCCTCCTGACTGTTAACTTAATTTAAATTTTCTCCAATATAAACACTATCTCGTGTAGAATTATTAATTTACCTTATTGATAAAATGTTGCTCGTTCTGTCAAGCAAAATCATGAAAAAAATTAATAAAAAAACTTGATATCGGGTTTTTGATTGATTCGTCTGCTGAAGACTATATTCGTCTGTTTACGGCAGTCGTAATCGATCGAGTTTTATTCAGTACGCCTTGATCTGTTTCTAACGACGCCGTCCGGTCAGCTCAGGCGACTAGAAATCTCTTTAAACTATCTTAGCGAAACGGAATTCCCATGACTTTTCACAGGAAGTTGAAAGAGCTATATAAATTGATGAAAACATGGCAGTCACTATAACAACCAGGAAAAGATGAAATTAAAGCTTCTTTTCTTAAATTTCTATTACTTGCATATATCAACAACAGCTGTACGGATTTGCGTGGTGTAACGATTATTGGCGGGGAATCATTGTGCGGGGTTCAACTTCCGGCCGGATTTAATGCGTTCTCGTTGACAAGAAATATGAATCTCTCTCTTCTCCTATCATGCTACGAACTAAATAGCAGGATAGGCTCGAAGAAGGAAAAAACAGTAAATTAAAAACCATTCCGATGTGGGTCTGATAACTCAGTCGCTTTCCCACCACTGTAACATAGCTTGCCTGTGCCGTTTCTATAAAACGGTTCATGGCAGTTGTTCCGATGAGCTTCCATCTCTGGAACCACGACTTCATAATTCTAAGAGCATAGAAAAAGAAAGGCTATTGTCGTCCCGATAATATTAGGAAAACTTGGAACCTTGCCAAAATCACTGGAATTTTAATTCAATTAAATAGTCTTCTGAATGGAAACTATGAAGATCACGATGATGTTCATATCTTCAAAAGTTCTTTGAAGGGTGCTTAGAAGTGTACATAACACATCACTCAATAAATCCTGAGCCTAACTAATAAAACAACAACTTTTAGGCAAAATTCGATTTCATTCATCAACATAGTCTCATTCTAGGAGACTGATCCCACCGCTTCTCTAACAATTTGTTTTCTTTTTTCTAAAACGATTTGTCTTTGGTCTCAAAATACGGCTCAGTTTGCGATATCACTTCTTTATTGGATGGAGCCAAATCTCTTTCACTGGAACATTTTTTGAGGTCTGCATACAACCAGTAGTCGCTGGGGGCCAGATCTGAGGAATAGAGTGGATGCGGAGGCAATTAAAATGCAATTCGTGTAGTTTTGCCATCGTTGCGATCGACTTGTGACACGTTTTGTTGCTTTGGTGAAAGATCTTTTTTTTTCTTCATTGGTGGCCGTTTTTTGACGATTTCTTCCTTCAAACACACCACTAATGCGATATAATATTCGCTATTGATGGTTCTTCCTTTTTCGAGTTAATCGATGAACAAAATACATTGCGCATCTCAAAATACGGAGGCCAAATCTTTGCCTACTTATGTTTGCGTCTTTGGTCGCTTTAGATGGCTCTCACCTGCTGCTGTTCATTCAGCCGACTGCCAATTTGATTCCGAAGTGAAGTAGTGGATCCTTGTTTCATCCACCGCCACAATTTACACAAAAACGTCTTCTTGTTGCGTTGAAACAACTGAATCGTCGACGCATGCTGTTTTTAATCAACTGTGAACAAACGCGGCACCCACTTTGAGCACAGCTTTCTCACTGACAAATATTCATGCAAAATGGTAAATACACTGCCTTCTAATATGTTCAACTACTCTGCTATCTCACGCAACTTAAATTTACGGCCAAAGCGATTTTGTGGATTTTTTTTTGGGGGGGGGGGGGCAGGACAACTGCCGATTTTGGGCGACCTGAACATTCAGCATCATTTGTGTCTGTGCGAGCGCGTTTACAGTCGGCATACCACCTCTTAACCGTTGTTTCCGACGGAGCAGAATCCAAATAACACTTATCAAACCATTGCTTTGCTTGAACAGTAATTTTCCCATCAGAAAGCAATGCTTTATCAACACACGAAATTCAGATCTTTCCATTGTTTTGAAAATTTGCAGTGGCTTCACTTAGATAAATGTAATTTGTAAACTAATAATCCGATTGAGCCCAAATTTTGTCACGTGCAATTTGAAGGTTAGTACTTCATAAAACTCATATAAATGTTTTAATAAGTGGCGCCATCTATATGTCAGTCCCGAGACTTATTGAGTGACGTGTTAGAAGAGTATTTAGAAGAGTACATATAAGTGTGCTTAGAAGGGTGCTTAGAAGGGTACATATAAGTGGACTTAGAAGGGTACATATATTTTTTTTTAATCATTTCACCCCGAGCAAGGCGAAAACGCCACTGATGTGCAGGGGTTACATAAATGTAAAAAGATTAATTAGAAAAGAGTGAGGAGTACAAACTAGTTAGAAAGGAACAATAGAAAGCTGAGAAAGCAGGTGCGATGACAGATACATAGGTGGAGAGAAAGGGAAGGTTATACAGGGGAGGGGAGAGAGCTAGAGTCCAGTGGTTAGTTGATGAGTATTGACTTTGCATTTAAATTTCTGGAGGTTGTAGCCGTCAGGAAAGCAAGAATACGGGAGTGAGTTCCACAGGCGGGAAGTGCGTATAAGTGGGCTTAGAAGGGTACATAGAAGTGTGCTTAGAAGAGTACTTTAGAAAGGTGCTTAGAAGTGTGCTTAGAAGGGTTCTTTGAGGTGTGCTGGGAAGGGTCTTTAAGCTGGTGATTTTAGCGCTGATAGCAAAGTGATGGATTTTTCTCTTTGTATCTAACGGCCGTTATTTATAACCTGTCTAAACCTGTTTAGCGCCCAATATCTGATATGCATGAGAATTCGCCCTTTACTTGCAACTGATTATTAGTTTTTGCGTTATTTATCTGACAGGGTTAGAAGACTCGTTCCAACAATAAACCATCGAACCGAAATATCGACCAAACAGATAATCAACAAAAAAGACTTTCCGAGAGAATTCATAAAAACACTGAATGAAGTAAAACCATATGAAAATAGTTGAAAACTCTGTATCACCCGCAAACACACACACACACACACACACACACACACAAACACGCACACTCAAGCATACACACATACACAGAAAGATAGAAAATAAACAAATAAAAATACATTTTAATAAATAATAGGAACGTCTACTTAGATACGAGTAACCAGTAAAATAACTTTTAATATAATGAAGATAGTTATGTATGTAAATATGCGGATATGTGGATGTTCATTGTGGTGCAGTGGATATCGGCTCGGAACGAGAAATCAGGGAGCTGAGTTCGAATTCAGGTTGAATTACCCGCATTCACTTACGCGCAAATATCCTTGAGAAAGGTATTAATCCGTCGCTTCCCTCCAGTTATAGGTTAAATTACAAGACAGATTGGGTTCTCTAGCCTTGGCTGGCAACCAGTCTATCGCAGAAAGTAACGGCAACCGACTACGAGATAATCTTCTGCCCAGTCAGTCATGTCTCTTTCGGGAGAAGATCACCCAAGCGTGTATCACGTATGGCACTTAACTGACTGTTATATGTGGATATCGGCTAAGAACAATAAATCGGAGAGCAGAGTTCGAATTCCAGTTGAATTCGTTGCATTCACTTACGCGCAAATACCCTTGGGAAAGGTATTAATCCGTCTCTTTTCCCATCAGCTATGGGTTAAATGGCATGGCAGATTGGTTTCTCTGGCTTTGTTTGGCAACCAGTCTTCAGTAGAAACTAATGGCAACCTACTGTGGGAAAATAACCTGCCCATTCAGTCGTGTCTCTTTCGAGACATGATCGCCTAAGCGTATATAATGTATTGTAATTAACTGAATGACTGATATGTGAGAGAGACGAACTGGAAAAGATAGAATAAAGAGAAGGAGAGAGAAGTAGATTTAAAAAGAACTGAAAATGCTAAAGTAGGAATAGTGGGATGGGGAGACCCTTGCTGAGAGCGATACATACTTACACGCCAGTCACAAACAATTTATTCTCTGATATAAAATACAATGTCGCTTGGTATGTTTATCGATCACGCAGCCTGATTTCCCCTTCTTAGTAATTCGATATTCTACTGTTAACAAGAGACATTAATCAACACCAATAAACAATCGTGCATTATTACCATAACAACGAAATACTTCATTAGCTCGTATGGAAAATCAAGCTTTTTATGTATTGCTTTCGTATTTGGTTATACTTCTAAGATAAGGTAGTATTTACATTATTTTCATAGTTTGAACTGTTGAACATTTTTATTGCTATCTTTACGCCGTTTCGGCTGTTGTACGCTCCGGCCTTCTTCAGGTGCTAGGAATTTCGAACTGAACCCTTTATTTTGATCACTGGAGTATATCACTCTCATTCGATGTGCGATATATATTATTCTTATTCAGATGTAAATAGTGTACTGCTTTTTTCTTTTTTTTTTTTTTTGTGTTAGCATTTTCGGATATTTTTACTTTTAATAATGAAAAAAATAGAATTATTTATTAAGTGGGACAACATAGTTAATTGTACGTATAAAAAAGGCTAGATTACTGATGCAGAAAATATAACCAACACATTTACAGGATTAATTAATAATTACTCTCATTCTTTGAGCTTTATTTGTATATATCGTCTTTTCTTTTTTCATTTTAACGATCACCTAGGTTAAACAACGTCGGGCCTGGTCAGTACCTAGATGGGTAACCGCTTCGAAATATTAGATACTGTAATCTGAGATGTACGGATGGTGTAATGGATAACAGCTCGAAACTGTTGACCTGAGAGCCGAGTTCCAATTCTAGTCTGGCTCATTACATTCACTTACATGCAACTACCCTTGGGAAAGGTATTAATCCACCCCTTCTTTCCCCAGATTAATTAGTAAGATCCGTATTACTAAATCATTATCTTTATACAAAATTCTTACAATCTAAAAATATTTTCTTGTTTTAAATAACCTGCAGTGGGTTGATAAGCCATAGAAAGCGAATCAATTAATAAATGAAATACAGATTAGCTACACAGTCAGGTCTTTTAGATATGTTTACATTTTCTAGAATATAAACGTTTAGAAACTACTATGGCCACAAAGTTAGGGATTAGTTTAGCTCATCCCTTATCTCCATGACTCACATCCTTTCCCCGACACCTTCTGTATCTTGTTCTTTTCCCTTTCCACTCTACTCTCATGCAGCTCTCTTCACACCAGTGTTTCCATCCTTCTTTTACCCATTCTACAACACCCCCTGTGGCCTGTTCCTCTTTCTCTTCACTCTCGTCTTATGTAACCCCCATATCACCATTGGTAATACTGCTTTGCTTGGGGTGAAGCAATTATAAAAAATATAATTGGCAAGTCAGTGGAGCCAGTAAAACACAAGGTGTTAAATGTTGTGAAAGAATTAGTTTTTTTTAGTTTTGTTTAATGGCATATCAACCTCTGTGGGTTATTTAATGCCAAAAAGGTGGGGTTTTAAGGTACTTTTTTTAAATTTTCAGTTATAGTGAGAAGGTTGATTTAATCAGATATTGATGAAAAAAAAAATATTTTTATTTTTTTTGTATTTTGGAAAACTAAAGATACCTTCTAGATTTGTATTAAAAATGTACTGCTTGTAATAATTTTTGCCCTTCAAAAATGTATAATGGCAATAATTTTTTTCCTTCAAAAATGTATATTTTTTATAAAGTCTATTTTCATAAATATATTTCTATACAAGTCTATTTTTATACTTTCATAGTGTTTTGACGCCAGTTTTAGGGTTAACCATTTACCCATAGCTGAGACCCTAACAAATGCTACTACTCCGAGTCAGGGTGGGCCAGGGAACAACAGCAATTAAGAGGTGATTCCAAGCTCCTCACAACCTTCCAATCAGGAGCCTTGCTGCCGGATGCAGTTTACTATCGTATCCAGGGCCTAATAGAATTAGAAAACAGAAACATTATGAAAGGAATCGAGTACAACAGAATAGTAACCAGGAAGACAGTAGATAACGATTGAAATTGCATTTAAATTTTTGAAGTTCAAAGCCAGTCAGTAAGTATGGAGCTGGAAGAGTGTTCCACCAGCGAGAAGTGCGTGAAAAGAAAGTGTTAGCGTAGAACTTACGGTTATATTGAGCCTACTGATGAAATTGGTGAGACCTCGTTGCCAATCAAGTACTGCGCTTAAATTCATGAAGTTTAGTCACCATAACGAAGAGCTCATCCGAACAATTACCATGAAATTATTTATAGAAATGGCACAGGGAAGCAACTTTACGCCGGTGTGAAAGGAACTGAAGTCGAGACGCCAGGTCAGGATTATTAATATTGCTGATTCTTTTTTTGATCTTATCAAGAATCTCTTTAAAAACTAGCAACATCACCGGACTATATCTTGCAGCAATATTCTAATCAAAAACGAATGGTAGACTTATAGATATTTAAGATAGATTCTGGATAGAAAAATTGTGTAACATGACACAGTAAAGCAATGTTCTTAGCAGCTGACATAGCAATGGATTCAATGTAGTCGTTCCACTTAATGTCATCCGAGAAAGCGCATTGTGTCACTCTCTACTGGAGGTTGGCATCAGCCATACTGATGGAAGGCAGAAAGATGTTTTTTGGATCATTAATAGAGACATTATTTGTTTTAGAAGCGTTAGGCATTAGCAAGCCATTCCTTACCCCAGTCAACAACAGACTGTATGTCGTTTTTACTTTTTAGATCAGCCCTCAGTTTGACGATATCGAACTGATTAGAGGTTTTAAAATAGAAGGATAGAGAAATATGCTTTCTAAAAGCTAAACAAAGAATGAAGAAAGAAGAAAATTACTTTAGAAACAAAACATGGTATAATTACTTTAGAAACAAAACAAAACTGATATAAAATATAGAATATCACTCGATCTATATGAGAGTGAATTCTGAAAAACTTCTTTCCAGATGAAGTGGACACTTGAGGCATTAGAGATGTTGTTCTACGTCTTAAGAGTACCATGGATAGGAAATGTGTGCAATGATGAGGTTTTCAGGAAATGAAAGCAAAATTGACATTTTTTATTTGGAATCAGAAAGAGATAGTTGAAATTTACACAACATAATGAGGAAAGAACGTTTGGAGAAATTAACACTCACAGGATAAACAACATACTTAGCTTTTCTAAATGGATGTCTGAACATAGACTGAGAAGGATGGTATGGAAGCAAACATTGCTTCGGGCTACAAATGATGAGAATTTGCATTCAGCCATGATCACCAATGACCTGGAGGGACACAGCGCAAGAACGAATTTACTGAAGAGAGTGTTAATGAATACGAGATATTGTTTGCAATTTGATCTGCATTTATGTTTGTTTGCAACATGACGAGCAACCCTCTAGTTGCGTACTAAAATCTTTCTCTATTTTTTAATAGAGAAAGATTTTTAGAGTTATTAGAAAAATGTCTAATCAAAAAAAGCTATTACAAGATAAAGTTCACTTAGCATTGTTACCAATTTTTTTTAATAATCATGTGGCCCCAAGCAAGGCATTTTACTGCCACTGTTGTGCAGGGGGTTACATAGGAGGAATATTATGAGAAAGAGTGACAGCTTGCAGGGGATGTCAGGAAGAGAGTATGAGAAGGAAGAAAATAATGATGAGAGTGGGGTGGACGGAGAAAAAAGCATGAGAGAAAGGATGTAAGTTAGTGAGACAGGAGATGACTATTGACTTTACATTTAAATTCTTGGAGATTATAGCTGTCAGGAAAGCAAATATGTGGAAGGGACTTCCACAGGAGGAAAGTGTGAGAAAAGAAGCTGATGGAGTAGAATTTGCGTTTACAATTTATCGGTTACATTAAAGTAAAAATTTCAGAGTGTATTCGTATTTATTTATGCAAATACACCCTGAATTTTTTTTTTTTTTTTTTACTATCACTGATTAGTTCATACCAATTTCATTTTTCAAAAATTAACACGCATAGTAAAATCTGATATAGTGTATTTCCGTTTATGTTATGGGGTTGTTGTGGCAAAATCTTCACCGCCAGGTTGTTGTGGC
Organism: Ascarosepion bandense; assembly: GCA_037127315.1. Taxonomy (NCBI): domain Eukaryota; kingdom Metazoa; phylum Mollusca; class Cephalopoda; order Sepiida; family Sepiidae; genus Ascarosepion; species Ascarosepion bandense. Next base: position 6,973,278 of record JBBBDQ010000346.1, read on the forward strand.
CTGGTTGGGTCAGAAAGTAATACACGGAAAAGCAGAAGGTAGGTTTAAACAGTGTATTAGAATAACATAACAATATATATAATAATAAGTATTAGTAATCAACAAATACAGAAATATAAGTCTGAAGTGTATTGTTACGCTGCGTCTTGACTGTCGCTAGACTGCGTCACAGCTGCGTCCCAGATATCACACATGTAACATTATATTGACGGAGGAAGAGTCCATTCCTATAGATAGGGCACCATTACAGTTTAGTCATTACAAGATTAGTATTCATAAAAACAAAATAAAAAAAAACACAACACTACACAAAACAAGTACATGTTATTTTCATCGAAATGTGAGTATAGGTCAATGAATTTCGGCTCGGGAGGAGATATCGGAAGGCTGAGTTTGAATTCCATTCAAGTTCGTTACATTCACTTACGCACAAATAACCTTGGAAAAAGTATGAATTCACCTCTTCTCTCCCACTCCAATTTATGGGTTAAATAAAAGGAGAAACTTGGTTCTATAGACTTAATTGGTAACCATTCCAGAGATGGTGACTCGATAAGATCACCAATCTCCCGGCAAGTTTTGGCGACACTCGTAGCATGCATCGGTCCATGAAAACGCGCAATGGGACTGAAATTCTTCAGGCATGTGATTTACGCATTCTGCCGCTGGCGGAGAAAGAGTTTACTCAACCGACCATATGACTGACATAAAACTTCCATTAATAGAACCTCTTCTGAAACTCTTTCGATATTACGGGAATCGCATAACGCGGTCGATTAAATCAAAAGAAACCAATTAAATTCGGATATTTTTACCTGAGGTGAACTATCTAATCGAAGTGGAAAACCGATTCGACTTCTGTAAGAAGCAAGAGAAATCAAACTTACTCAATGTTAACGTATCTTTTTAACGTAGCTATCCTTCTTTTACGTCACGTTTCCATTCAGAACGTGGCTGATCACGACTCTCTACAACTTCCTTTTAAATCATACTAAGATTCGTCTCTTTGCTATATCTCCTAAACTCTGTTCAGCCAACTATGTACACAAGATCTTTAGGTTGGCTATTCGCAGATTTCTTTTCTCCCTCTACACTTCCATGTCGTGTGTGTGTTAAATTTTCTAAGCCTTCTTTCCTCGTTATGTAGCCTAGAAATTTCAACTGCCCCTTTTTGATTCGAAGTAGAATTGTCCTTTTACTATCTATTTTTCTTAAAACTTTTCATTACTGTCATGTTTTGCTCATAGTATTCTCAGCATCCTTCTGTAGAACCACATTTCTGTTGCCTCCATCTTTTCTTCATCTGTGAGGAAGCTGCCCGGTATTGACTGCTATACTGGTAGATTTATATTACATAACCGTTCAACACTTTTTTCTTTGCTTCTAATGGATTTTTCCTATTCTTTAATAATCTACTTAGTTTTTGGAAGGCATCTTTTTCTATTTCAGCGCGTCTTCGGTTTTTGGTGCTGCCAATTCGTTTTTAGCATCGTGTTCCTTTTGCTAAGAACCGTACATTCATGTCTTCTTAAAATAGATTTTTGGGGTTTTTTTTTCTCCTTTTCCTTATCTTGAATTTTCTCTATTTTTTCGTTCGGTGTCTATTATCATTACTGTGTCATCTGCTTTTTGTTTTGTTTGTTTAATGGCATATCAACTCCTCATGGGTCATTTAATACCGAAATGTAATTTTATTAGGAGCGTTGAAGTAATAAAAATATGATATATATCATTCTGCTCTCACAATTGAATACATGGTAGATAAAGCTCAGCTATTTTTTTTTATTTTTTTTTTATACAAGCGTGTATGGACATAATTACAAGAGGCGGTGATAGCTGTGTTTTCTGTTGTAGTTTTGTTGAAGTTATATTTTAGAATACAGTTTCATTTCTTTCAGAAATTATCGGATAATATATGAATTAATGTCAGGTTTATGGCTTCAAGTAATATATCAATATATTTTGAAAGCAATTGTATGTCTTCAACGACAGATAAAACGTATTGTTTAGCTCTTCCTGGTGCCCTCTCTCTACGAATTAACTCGAGCCATTAGACTATCACCACCTTTTTACAGTTAAAACAGTCAACTGTAACTGCCACTTCTACTCGAACAGCTTTTCTCACACTTCCCGCCTGTGGAACTCCCTTCTGTATAATTGCTTCCCTGGTAGCTACAATCTCCAGAAATTTATATGTATTATGGTGAAACACACCTATTCCTCAGATAATGAACTATCCCTCCTATATTAATAATCGTTAATAGGAAGTTAACTGGAGAAGTTCTTGGGAAGTTCATAGGAGTTCTTAGAAGTTCTAAATAGTTATTTAGAGTTCTATTGGAGTTCAGTAGAACTATTAGTTAGTTCCATTTTGGACGTAGACTAAGGCAGTTGATATTAGTCGGTAGTTAGCCGAATACTAAGGAGTCAGCTTACAGTGGAAGATTACCAATTTCATAACATTTTGGGTGCGTTAAGTCGATTAGAAACCGACATAGCACGATTATAACCTCCACAACAATGTGCAAAGTCAATTGCCATTTTTTATCCGCTTGATTCCCATTTTTTTGCTATCCTTTCTTCGAAGCCATTGTATCTTGCTCCTCTTTCTTTTCGCTCTCCTATCATGTGACCCCCTGTGCACCGGTGGCAATACTTCCTTGCTTGGGGTGAAACGATTATAAAAAAATGAATTGTTGGTAATTTTTTATATAAAAATGTATTGCTGGTATTTTAATTATAAAAATGAATTTTTATACTTTCATAGTATTTTTTGTGGGGGGGGTCACTGTTTTTCCATAGCCGGGACCCTAACAGATGCTATCTACATAGATCGGGTGGACCTGGGAACAACAGCAATTAAAAGGTGGTTCCACGCTCTTCAAGGCCTCTAATTTCCTTACTGTCGGGTGTAGTTTAACGTCATACACATGACTTGTGACATTTGCGTATTGTATATTGTTAACATTGAACACACCAATAACACTGTGTAACATGATTTCTGTCTCTGGTGAGCAACAATTATTTACTATTTGATTACGCCTAAAAGTTTGACGAATGGCTATCATTACCTTCAAGCTTTGCTTTGTGACTAGGATAATAATATTTCTGAAATTTACGTATTCCCATTGAGAAAAATGGTGCATGTGAACATACTCATTCATGCAAAGTAAGAACAAAACGACATATGATTCAAAAGTAGCATTTATTTATTCTGAGATTACACAAGAGAGACCACAGAATGTTTCGCTATTTACGCTTCTCTTGTAAATTGCTTTCACGAATCAGTCCCGTCATGCTTTCGTTATACGATGTTTTGGATGCGCGTTCAAAGTCCAGTATATCCTGGTAGAAGCGGTCGCTTCCTCATCTATGTACGCCCCCGTGTTCTCCTTGGATTTGCCAAGATGGGCATCAAAGATACGGTCTTTGAAGGACATCATGCAGCATATTTTCAGTATTTCTTTAACAGGGTCTCAAAAAGCTCCATATAGTATTTGGCCTTGCGATTCCCTAAGAATTCCCGAACCACGGCAACAAAGCTCTTTTACGCTGCTTTCTCCGTTATTGTGATATTCTTGAGGAATTCCTTGCAATTTATAATCTTCTTTATTTGTGTTCCGACGAAGACACGGTTTTGGCTATTTCCGCAAACAGCTTAGGGAAGAATTTTTAAAAGTACTTCAATGCTGCAGACTCCCTTATCTAGTTAAGGGACACAGGTCCGAGTCCTGGAGGAGAGTACATATTTATCTTTAAAAGGATTTCTGAAATATTCAGACCTGAAATCTGTCGGATTAATAAATAAAAACCCATCCCATTCTCATACAAACAGTTAACACATCTGCCATTTATGCATTACTGTTCAGTAATGAATTGAGTTCTCCCGGTGGCTGGCATATGTATACACCACATATATGACACGCTAAAATTTCCTCCTCTCATTCCATACGTCGATGGCTTAGAGAGTAAGAACTCCGACTGACTTGGTGTCAGTTGGAGTGCCTACTCCCTAAGTCATCAGTCGGGTTTTGATCCCGGCTGGAAGTAAATGGATGTCTAACCATACTATGAGCACGATACAACGAAACAGGCTTGTATGCGGATGACATATATATATATATATAATATATATATATATGGAAGAAAATGGCAAACCCGACGTAAAGATGGAAAGGATAGTCCAAAATATTTTATCCAATAAGTATAAATGATTAATTAGATAAAAATAGAGAGCTCGTTTGGTTTTTTAGTTTTCTTCACAATACTTAAAATTATATATATATATATATATATATATATATATATATATATATATATATAATTTTAAGTATTGTGAAGAAAACTAAAAACCAAACGTGACATAAACGTGATTATATATAATTATACTCGTCTCGGAAAACTTCCTCAAAAACTTTCGAACGAAGGAAAAAAATGTTTTTTAAAAAAATGAAAAAAAAATGAGCAGAGTACGTGAAAGTCTGTCAAAAGTGTTCGGGCAGAAATCACCACAAAGCCCAAAGAAAAAAGAAAAGACCCGACATGAGTAACCCACTAACAGAAAGCGCTCAATACAAAAGTAGAGCGAACATAATAGAACCTAATGAGCCAGATGAACCTACCTAGATTTCTCCTAAGCGAATCGTCAGCCAGCTTTCCCTGACGATCCGTTTAGGAGAAACCTAGGTAGATTCGTCTGGCTCATTAGTTTCTAAGTTCTCCCTAAACACTTACTTAAAAAATTATTATAGTGGATACTTCGTAGAGGGGGAAGGTTTGAAAATAAGTTATTTTCAACAAGGCCACGTAAACTCTGTCAAGGCTGGAAAAAGGTATTGATTAGCTCCAGCAAGATTTCATATTTGGTTTGATTTGGTAAAGATAAATCTTGGAAAAAAGAATCAGGAATTTTCTGGGACGTCACAAGAACCCAACCATTAAAAAAATAGAAAGAAAAAGAAATAGAAAATACCATTTAATTCGGATTTTCATCACAAAGCCTGTTCACGAATATTGTTCGATCCCCACGAACTCGAAAAAATTCAGCGTTGTATGTAATGGGGAGGGTGTGTGTCATGGTATCGACTCGGAACGAGAAATCGGGAAGCCGCGTTCGAATTCCAGTCGTGTTCCTTGCATTCACACGCGCAAATACCCTTGGGAAAGGTATTAATCCGTTTCTTCCTTCCAGTTATGGGTTAAATAATAGGACAGATTGGGTTCTGTAGCCTTAGTCGGCAACCATTCTACCGCAGAAAGCAATGGCAACCTACTTCGGGGTAATCTTCTGCTCAGTCAGTCATGTCTCTTTCGAGACATGATCGCCCAAACGTGTATCACGTATGGCACTTAACTGACTGACTGATGTAATGGGGAAAACAGGGAATCCGTTTAAAAGGAATTGTACGCTTGAAGTTCGATGCTCAGTTAGTACCCATTTATATTGCCTTGTGTCAAACTATGGCAGAGGCAGTATATATTTGTTTGAGTTACTAGGAATGTTCTCGAAAAAAATCTCTAGGATAACAATTCATTGTTTGTGGATTTTTTTTCTTTTTTATCAAAGCTTTTAAAACGCCAAAAGGGAAAAACAAAAAAGAACATTATTTGTTCTGATGAGTTCTCCGACATCAAATCTTTCATTTTCCGACCTGTACAAAGTGCACGGTAGGATTCGGGGCGCAAATGATTACAAACGTTTCCAACCGATTAACATTTTCTGCGCGATGCAAGGAAATCCCGCCATTATTGTCCACAATGCTATCAATCTGAACAAAACAGACGGAGAACCTGTATCGATTTACTTTCGCTGTTAGTTACTGATGAAAAGCCCAGAAAGGTGATTAGGCCGGCCTGCATGGCTGGTCGGTCAGTTTATTGTGACGACTAATTCCTGGCCTCTCTGATAAAAGTGACAACATTCCATTATTTATTAAAGAACAGTAGAGACAGAAGCCATAACAGGGAGAAATCGTTGATGTATGGGAAACAGATTAAGGGCTGAAAACTTAATAATAAGCCAGTAGGGAGGCTTTTTGTAGAGTTAGAAGTCATGGTTTTCGTCCAAAATTTTGTTTTATGAAATTATCAATAAGGCGTATACCTGTCCCCATTTTTCGGTCAGCTATGAGCCATACGCGATCCACGCTTAGGTGATCATGTCTTTTTCGATTCATAACTGACTAGTAAGATTTTCCCGCAGTAGTCACCGTTTCTTTCTACGATACACTGGTTGCAGCCAAGACGATAAGACTCGGTCTGTCCTGCTATTCAGCCCATAGCAGGGAGAGAGTGATATTTCTCAATTTTATTTACCCGAAATTGATGCACAAATACCAGTGAGAAAGCTTACTCGTTGACATTGATTATACCTGCATGTTCATGTTCATATTGTTAAATTAGGTATAATGACGTCAAAAATTTATGAAAAGATCAACACAGAAGTTCGTATTTTTTTAATCAATCATCGAGATTCTCAACAAGAATGATTTCATTTGTCACTGTAAATCTATTTTATTAATTTATAAAAATAGATTATTTTATGTGAATATTCAAATTAAAGTTTTACAATTACAGCTGTCAATTGAGCGGTCTCTACAATATTTTTTATTGTATTTTTTTTACTTTTTAAAATTTTTAAAATTTTAACTAATGCAAAAAGTACATTTACAATAGCCAATCACGTAAGTTTTTTATAAGAAGTGAAATACTAAATGATCATGTTTATATATATATATATGTATATATGTATATACATATCTATGTATGTATGTATATATGTATATATATATATGTATATATTTTCTAAACATATACTGTTAAATATAAGGGACAATGAATGTCTATTATGTTTAATCATGAGCCGTTCTAAACGCATTGCAAATTTGAGAACTGCGTTTGTTATTTTTGGTAACTATTGCCGTTGCATAGCGGAGTTTTATGTCAACACAAGATAAAATCGTCGCTGATGGTGGATGTTATTGTGTTACCATTCTTATAACCTCTCTGAAGATGGCTCATGTGAGCCGAAAGCTTAGAGCCAACTTAATAAAAAATTATCCAAATGTTGGAGAACTTTTGTCTTTATTTTCAACTGAAATTAAAGCCAAAATACGACGTTCAGAACGGCTCATGATTAGACATAACAAACATTTATTGTCTCTTATATTTATCAGTATATGTTTAGAAAATTATTTGCTGCCTCGATACACTAAATATATATCTATCTATCTATCTATCTATCTATCTATCTATCTATATATATATATATATATATATATATATATATATGTATATGTACATATATATATATATGTATGTACATATATGTATGTATGTACATATATATATATGTATGTACATATATATATATATATATATATATGTACATACATATATATATATATGTATGTATATATATATATATATATATATATATATATATATATATATATATATATACAAGTGAATAAGTATCGAAGAAAAAATCACCAATGTTCAAACCATTAATTTAAAACAGTGCTCGATATACAATATAGAGCTGTGAATATGTATTATAAATTATAGTTTAGAACATAATTTGTATATGTTCCTAACTATAATTTATAATATATATATATATATATATATATATATATATATATATATATATATATAGGTACACGACAAATATAAGATCTTTAAACCTGCTTTATGTGTGCAAAAGTAATTATCCTTTATATGCTATTTTATTCGATTGTATTTTGTAGTTGTATATACAAAATCTGAAATATGCATTTCTCAAGGATATCTGGTGGGACATGTTTTTTTATATTAAAATGCAAAGTACGCCGGTCTGCATATGTTTATATATGGAATAAACACAACCGAATAAGCAAATTTTAGAAAAAAAGAACAAATAATCAAGGTCCTGGCAACCAAAACGAAAGCAGGAAAACCTACCTAAACTCAGCGGAAACAGACCACCCATGGAATTAGCGTAGTGCTCGATGAAAACTTCGTTACAAGAACGATCGCCTTACATATATCAAAGGCTTTTGACAAGGTGTGGCATTAGGGTTTGCTGCACAAAATCACCAGTCACTGGATTTCCGGAAGAATTTACGCATTCATCAAATTCGTTCTCTCGCGTAATTCCATGAATGGTGCTGTGAACTCCCTGAGGTCAGTAGAAGTTTCCTACTAATCTCTCTCTGTTGTTCTCAGTGGAGGCTAGTATTTGTGCTAAAATCAGTTCTAATAGGTTCGACGTACAAAAACGTTAGGAACTTCATATAATATGTAATACGCAGTGTAATCTTGCCAGGTCACTGACTACTTTCGTATTCGACTAACTGTCAACTACTATCGTCCAACATCGACTGACCCTCGTTCCTCTTACTACTCCTACTTAAATTAGGTTGGAGAGTCTATTCACTATAGAATAGGTGTTTCGACATAACACTCTCTTAGGTACTAACATGTTTTTTTGTTTATTAACGATCCTTGTAAGAAATTTATCATTAGTAAACATCCCTGCAGATGATACTGCTATTTATGGAAGCTGTTGCAAAAACTAAGATTATTTTAACCTTGCAGTAGATCTTTCCTCTGACCTAACAGCTCAACGGGTGCCCTGAAATGTTATTATGCCTCAAACACACGCGTGACCTTAAGTCGAACGCGTACATACGATTCATTGCTAAAGATGCAACTAAAATGTTCGCCTTCCTGTACTCCTCAAGTAGGTACCTGAATTCACATGCTATCATGTACTTTTTCAAAAGCTAAATCAGACCAAAAATGGAGTACAATTGTTATATTTGAAAGGGGCTGCTCAGACCCCAGACTCCAGCCTTGATAGTGTCCAAAAACGCCCCTTATCCCTTGTGGGTGACAAATTATTCTCCACTCTCCAACCTCTCTTTTACAGGCGGGATGGGGCAAGCCTAACGCTGTTATATCGCTACTTCAACGGAAAGTTTTCGGACAAACTACATTCCTTAGTTTCGTTAGTTCAAACCTTCACAGCAAGGTTCTCAACCTCCCGCTTGTATAGTTGAAACCACCCACATTTTCTCCGTTTTCCTTCGGTGAGAAGTTTCATTTGAACATCTTCTTCCCGCGAACCACTGCTCAATGAAACCGAATCCCAAGAGGATATTTCCATAATAGTTCCAACTACACTGCCTGTTCAAGGCTAGGTTTAAGTGTTATCTAACACGCCTATCCGCACAAATTGCCTCTTAGTGTAACTGTTATGTCTTCGTTGCGTTGAATGAAGATAGTACAATCAAGAAATATAATGTCGATTGAATACGACGTAGTCTTGCTGAAATCGGTAGTTCTCTTATGGCTAGCAGTCTTGTAGCTGTTTCGTAGAAGCCAAGCAGTAGTAATAAGACTATTCTCGTCGTAAGTTTTATACCACTTGACGCGTCCACGTGTACATTACCACAATAGTAACCTTCTACCTCGAGTTGTTCCTGATCCTTGTACACGGTGAACCTTGCTGTATAAAAATGAAATGGCTTGTTACTTTCAGTACCTCAGAAATTAAACTAGTATCTTTTCAATATCCCGACTCAGACCTTGAATTTTCTCAAATTTCGATGGTTAGTTTCATTCTGAATGCTTTGCACTAAAATTCAAGTTCATTCAAGATCTTTAATGGAATCAATTTATCCTGTTGTTGAGTAGTTTTCTCACTGAAGGTTATAATCGTGCTATGACGGTTGCTAAACGAATTAACGCACCCAAAATTTTAGGAACTTGGTAAACTTTCACTGAAAGCTGACTCCTTAGTATTCGGCTAACTGCCGACTAACATCAACTGCCTAGTAGCTCTACTGAACTCTAATAGAACTCTAAATAACTCTCTAGAACTTCTAAGAACTCCTATGAACTTCCCAAGAACTTCTCCAGTTAACTTCCAGTTAACTCATATTAATATAGGAAGAAGAGTCCATTATCTAAGGAATAGGTGTGTTTCCTCATAATATATACAAACCCTTATCAAAGATGCTAGAAAAATGACCTGATTAATACAGCGTAATTGAAAAGTAAGTCCCCATTTTATGTTTGATAGACTCTCCCGTCATGTAAAAATTATAGTTAGAGGAGAGAGTCCACCGTACATAAAACAGAGAACTGCTTTACAATCATCCAGTATATACTCCCCATAACTCCACATTTTGAAATACTTATAATTTATTTATTAACTATAAGTTTTAAGAGAAATGAATATGAGAGAAAAAGTGTTTAGTATGAGGCTTTATTAAAAATTCGATATGGGCACCAGATTTCAATACCAGCTTCTTGTGCTGCCCAAGAATCACGTCAACTGATTTCACCAGTATCTCTTGTGGTATGGAAGACATAAATTCTTGTATTTGACCTTCAAGTTTTTTTCCAAAAGTCTTTGTTTGGTATAGCCGACTTGCTCCTTCAGCTAAGCCCAAAGAAAAAGTCACAAGTTACCTAGCTGGCTACTCATACATAAAATAGGGAGTTACTTTTTGTTGTGGATCTTCGTCGCTAATTTGTTGTAGTGACCGATTTGTACCAGAAGTAAGACACGGAAGAAGAAGGTAAGTTCAAAATAGTGTATTAGTATAACCAGAAAATAAGCTATTCAAAGGAAGTGTTAATAATAAGTAATATAGAATTAAGTAAGTCTGTAGGTATTATTACGCTGCCTGACTAGTAGCTGTCGTTAACTGCTTCCATTAACTGCTAACTTGACTGCTCGTAACTGCTCTAGTTGAATGCGGTATTTATTTCCCCAGTCGAGATTCTAGCCTTCGGCGGAGCCTCGACTGGGTTATTACTCTCTGCCCGAAAGCAGAGAGCTTGACAGTGCGTAAGATTGTCAACTGCGCAAATTGGCTGTTCTTTAAAAGTCACGCAGGTAATTTATATATATCAAAAGGAAGAGTCAGTTACTCGTAGGAGAGCACCAGAACACTTTTCAATCACCCTGAATATCGTTCCAAGAAGTATTTGATGCCTTATGCCATATTTTATCTTTACAAGAATCAAGTTAGTCAAACTATCGAGTGTTGCTGCTATATATTTTTATTTTTGTTCATCATTTCACCCCAAACAAGTCAATAAAGCCACAGAGACGCAAAGTGTTACTGAGTGTATTCTCATAGTGAAAAGTCACAGTCATTGAACAGTCAGATCATCAAAAAGTTAGGACAGTAAAATCATAAAGTTCATGGAGTAAAAGGAACAGGAAAATCATATCTTAAACAGGAAACTAATGATAAGCATTAACACCTGTTCATAAACATGGAAAGGATAAAACCTGGGTGATAGGCGAGCCTATCTTCTCTGGTAACTGATCTCAAAAATGACCTACAAGCTGTTGTTAACTAGGGCAAGAAATGGCTTGTTAATTTTAACGCCTCTCAAATTAATCTGTTCTTTTTTTATCATCTTAGAGAACCATTTTCTGCATGTTTGATGCTAACCTCTAGGAGCTGCTTAATTCTCATTTTCCAGCCTTGATAACATTCAAAATTAGTTTACGAAATCTTACATTGAAGACTTGTTTTCTTTTCTTCTGTATTTTTTCCACTAAACTGAAAGTTGCTAACGAAATCTTACAAAGAAAACTTGTTTTCTTTTCTTCGGTATTTTTCTAGACACAACGTTGCTAATGGAATCTTACAAAGAAGACATGTTTTCCTTTCTTCTGTATTTTTTCCACTAGACAGAATGGTGATAATGGAATCTTACAAAGAAGACTTTTTTCTTTTCTTCGGTATTTTTTCCACTAGACAAAATTTTGATAGCTGAATCTTACAAAGAAGACTTTCCACTTTGCTTGAAATGCTACTTCAAGAAAAAACATCTCGATACTTTTTTAATTTAATCTGGACTTGATGATGTCAACATTATATAGTCAAGAGTTGGTCGTAATCCTTTTTATACTTACAATCTCCACATCCTATCTCCTTCCCTTCTGTTCATATCACATACTTCACTTCTCATTATCATTACCACTATCTTGAGTGGTTCTCGAGCCTTTTATCATTGAAATTTAGTTACAAAAATGTCCAGATCAAAAAATTCGAATAGAATTTAGTTAAAAATTGAGAAAATAACATTCTGACTTATGTTTATAAATACTTGTTGCAAAATAAAATCCTTATAAGACCTTGTTAAAGTCCATCAGAGAGGGAAAGGCGTTGGCTAAGTTAACTTTTCCTTTTGTCTTTATGCATATCGACTTTTTACAAATATATATATATATATGTGTGTGTGTGTGTGTGTGTGTATATATATAAAGGAAGAGTATTTTTTTAATAATCCGACAGATTTTTATTACTTAAATGTTATTTTTAGTGGATACTCATATTTGAGTAAACGCTTCGTTTATTTATTAAGCGGTATAGCTATTTATTTTTGTCCAAATAAAATCCTTACATTTGCCTTGAAATGTCCATCAGTAGATTAAATATATTGATTAAGATAAGTTTCTTTTGTTTTCATATATATATATATCTATATATATTGTCATCCGCAGACAGATCTGTTTCGCCGTATCACAGCGCATCAGTACGGTTAGGCTCCGATTGCTTTTTTACCCAGGATTGAAACCTGACCGAAATGGCGTCAGTCGGCGACTCTACCGCTGGGCTATGGGCTATGGGCTATGGGCGTTCGGTGGAAGTAGGTAGACTTTTTAGCGCATATCATTATACGCCGAATACTATTTTTCCAGAGTGCTCAATCAGGGTGTGAGAGCGTATATGCGTTTTCTTTTCGTTCTTCATTCATATATATATATATATATATATATATATATATATATATATATGAATAAAGACGAAAAGAAAACACATATATGTGTGTGTTGTTGCTGTTGTGTTTGTGTTGCATGTAAGAGTGAGGACAAATAAATAGTTCGACAGAAAAGTGCATTGTTACACGTTTAGTCCAGAATAAACTTTTTCAGACAACGGATTGATTGGTCAAATCAATCCTATATATAAAAAGAGAGAAATACCCATTAGTTTCATTTATTTATGTCAAATGCTACGTGTAGAGGAGACACAATGACATGCACATCTACTACGAATGTTCTTGCGTAGAAATATTATTTTTCTGTTACAAATTTTAAGAGTTTAATGTGAATGGTATAAGCTTTTCCTTTATAATATGTTGCATTATTGCATAAATATCTTGAGGTGCAAAGAGAAAATATTGTAGTCAAATATGGGGATAAAATTCTGTTTAATTTTGTTTAATCACAAGGCAAAACGGAAATATATATTGCTGAAACGAGTTTCCTAAAAACAACTTTAGTGTTTATTCACACAAATCATACTTCTCTAGGAAACTTAATCATCTTCAAGGAATTATCTCGAAATGTTGTGCCCTAAGACGGAAACAGGTAAAATAAAATCTTTAGCGGTTGCGGCCAAATAACTTAGGTTCACAAACGACGAACTTCGGTCACTCGCGGCCCCTCCACAAGAATTTACTCGTGCAACCAGACTGGCAACAAGATCCCACCCTTTTACAGTTAAATCAACCAAATGCAGCCGACAATTCTATTCCATCAGCCTTTTTTATCGCACTCCCCGCCTGTGGAACTCCCTTCTGTATACTTGCTTTCCTGGCGGTTACAACCTCCAGGAATTTAAATGCAATATCAATTTCCATCTCTTATCCACTTGATTCTAGTTCTTTCTAAATCACCCCGTGTATCTTGTTATTTTCCTTTCTCTCTACCTTCGCAACTGCTTTCACATCTGTGTTCACACCCTTCTCTTGCTCTTTCTCTGACACCCTCTATAACTGGTTCGTCTTTCTCTTCAGTCTCCTCCTGTCTAAACTTTTACTCTCTTATGTAGCCCCTGCGCATCAGTGGTGATACTGCCTTGCTTGGATTGAATATTATATATATATATATATATATATATATATATATATATATATAACGTATAGTATAATATATATATATTATACTATACACCGGAACACATATACACACACACGAACACATGTATCTATATACACACACGAACACAGACTCATGATGCCATAAAAAGTATGTAGGTATATACATATAAAATGACCCCAAAGGGAGAAAATAGATAAATAAATAAAATAAAATAAAATAAAATAAATCAAATAAAATCATTAAATAAATGAATAAATAAAATAAAATACAAGAAGTATACGCGCATAAACACGTACACATGACACACTCACGCACATGCCTACACGAGAACACACGAGAACGAATGCAAGACGAAAAAAAAGGACACAATAAACACGCCAATTAAGGCAAATAGATAAACCACCAGTCATAAAACAAAGCAAAGCCCTCTTCTACTTTGGCAAAAGTCAAACTAACGGTCAGGACAACGCATACTTCAATAAACCACATATTAAAGCGGACTGATATCATCAGACCGTAAAAAGTCCCCAACTATCAATCACACATATATATACCATAAACACACACACACACACATACATGCTCTAACACACTTACATAAACACACACACGCACTCACTACAATTAATGACAGTAGCAGCAGACAGGAATGACCATTCGTTGAAAGGCATGAACTCGAACACAAGCTCTTCTACCATTCTGAAGATGAGATTTTGGTCTCGAAATATTAATGTATAATAAATAGGTAATACCCAACAACTTCTTTACCTTCCTTTATTTTACTAAACGCATTGTGACAGCCTTGAAGACCTAACCATACACCTAATATACACAATGCTTCAAGCAAATTACAAAACTTTCCTATATATAACAGCGTATATAACACTATAATACTCTCGACCACCCGACGATAGAGCACTCTAAAAGAAGAAAGATTTTATAAACAGTACGGCTTTACGCAATTTTCTTCGGCTACGAATTGAACGTTCTGGGTTGTTGGTGTTTGGTTACATTCTGTAAATAAGACACTGTAAAATCTAGCTTTCTCTGTCGTGCTCCGATCATTGGAAATATTATATAGCTAAATAAATCGTCTCCCTTTGTAGGTGTCATTATTACCGGCCTTTGGTTTGAGCGAAAAGCAGCCTATCACGGCCTCCTTTTTCTTGCGACAACGACGAGTAAACATGGACAAATTTAGTTCCGTAAAACTCAACCAGCAGCCACATAGTGTCCGAAAATGGAACGGCCATGACTGACTGGGCAGAAGATTATCCCGCAGTAGGTTGCCATTGCTTTCTGCGGTAGACTGGTTGCCAGCCAAGGCTATAAAACCCAATCTCACCTGTTATTTAACACATGGCTGGAGGGAAGAAACAAATTCATACTTTTCCCAGGGGTATTTATGCATAAGTGAAGGCAAGGACTTATGCGCAAATAGGAAAAGTATTAATCCATCTCTTCTCCTTCCGGTTATGGGTTAAATAACAGAACAGATTGGGTTCTATAGCTTTAGGTGGCAACTGTTCTACCGCAGAAAGTAATGGCAACCTACTCCGGGAAAATCTATAGATTGCAATTGCTTTCTGCGGTAGACTGATTGCCAGCCAAGGCTACAGAACCCAATCTGTCCTATTATTTAACCCATAACCGGTAGGAAGATATGGATTAATACATTTTCCAATGGTATTTGTGCGTAAGTGAATGCAAGGAATTCAAAGCATAATTAAATTCATTCTGTCGAGACAATAAGGAAAACATCCTATCCTGTTGATATGAAAAGACAGAGGGAAATTACGTCAAGATTCCAGTTCATAAACAATTTCATTACAAACCTTTCTTTGAATTTTTGTAATTTTAAATACGTTTCTGTTTTTATTTTATTTATTTATTTTTTACATAATGTTTAAATTTCATTTGTGAGGATAGTAGTAATATAACGTCTTGTCACGTGAGCAATCGTATTTCCCGTATGGCAGGTTAGATCAGGGAATACTACAAAGGGTCCATCGATTGTCGATCCAGGATGTTTTTTTCCACCTGAATCCATCCTGCATATATACAAGTCAACCATCCGTCCGTGCATGGAGTACTGCTGCCATTTATGGTCAGGTGCCCCTGCCGTTCTCCTCAGTGTTCTTGACAAGCTCCAAAGGAGAGTCTGTAATGTGATAGGTACTGATCTGGCGACTCGACTGCAGCCACTTCCCCATCGTCGAAATGTGGCCTCACTTTGTCTGTTCTATAAATACTTTCATGGCTTCTGCTCAGACGAACTTAAGTCACTGGTGCCTCCTCAACAGGTGTTTACTCGTGCAACTAGACTGGCAACTGGGTCCCACCCATTCACAGTCAGGTTAGCCAAATGCAGACGACAATTCTACTCCTGCAGCTTCTCTCGCACTTCCCGCCTGTGGAACTCGCTCCCGTAATCTTGCTTTCCTGACGGCTACAACCTCCAGAAATTTAAATGCAAAGTCAATACTCATCTACTAACCACTGGACTCTAGCTCTCTCCCCACCCCTGTATAACCTTCCCTTTCTCTCCACCTATGTATCTGTCATCGCACCTGCTTTCTCAGCTTTCTATTGTTCCTTTCTAACTAGTTTGTACTCCTCACTCTTTTCTAATTAATCTTTTTACATTTATGTAACCCCATGCACATCAGTGGTGTTTCCGCCTTGCTCGGGGTGAAATGATTAAAAAAAAAATCATCTTTAAACTTTTTCCTTAACGTTCTTCTGAATTTTATGTTGACAGATACGCAATTACACACTCGCTTGCCTGGATCGCGTTATGTCTTCCTCCGTGCGAATTTTCAGCCAGTAAAATGCCAACAGTGAATTATAACTCGGATTCGACACGAACAGTAAACCCCGTCTTTTAATCTTTAGTCTCCTTCCGACATACAAAGAAGATAAGGAAATCTCGTCTATGGTATAAATTCTTTCTTTTGAGTTCTGATAAAATGGAACAGACATTGTAAATGGTAGTCAGGTGTATTCAGAAGCGCTGGGCATAGATTAATTGCTTTTTTTGAGTTATATGTTTAGATAACATTAATAACTTGATTGACTTAATTATACAAACATAGATAGATAGATAGATAGATAGATAGATAGATAGATAGATAGATATTAACTTAATTATACAATATATATACACTGATTAACTTAATTATATGTATATATATATTTGAATTATATATATATATATATATATATATATATATATATATATATACTTGATTATACTGAGATTATATATATATACTTGCTTAACATAATTATACAAACATAGATAGAAAGATATATATATATATATATATATATATATATACTTGATTATACTGAGATTATATATATATACTTGCTTAACATAATTATACAAACATAGATAGAAAGATATATATATATATATATATATATATATATATATATATATATACTTGATTATACTGAGATTATATATATATACTTGCTTAACATAATTATACAAACATAGATAGAAAGATATATATATATATATATATATATATATACTTGATTATACTGAGATTATATATATATACTTGCTTAACATAATTATACAAACATAGATAGAAAGATATATATATATATATATATTGTATTTAGGACGCAGATAATTATCTAAACATATATTGTTAAATATAGCACACAATGAATGTCTATTATGTTTAATCATGAGTTGTTCGAAACATCGTATTTTAGCTTTAATTTCTGGTGAAATCAAAGATAAAAATTGTCAAACATTTAGATATTCTTTATTACGCCGGTCCTAAGCTTTCGGCTCACATGGGCCATCTTCAGATAAATTAAATAGTTAAATAAACATAATAGATATTCATTATCTGTTATATTTGATAATATATATATATATATATATATATAAAGAGAACCAACAGGTTTAGAATCTGGACTTTTGTAAAAAAATTTAAAAAAAAAGAGTAGTCAATGCAATATAGATCGCAGAGTGTAATATAATTATATTTGTTTTTTAATTTAAAATTAATTTAATTTATATGGCTACACGGAAATTCTTTTTAGAGATTTAGAAGTTTAATCTCGTCATTATGCAATGTTCAATAACAATGGTTATGATGAGTGTCATAATTTAATATCTAATAAACAAAAGTGGGTAATAAATATACTACTTAAAATAACGGGGTGTCTACTCAAATGTAATTATTCACTAAAATAACGATATCCTTCTTAATCGATATCCTTTCTTTGCACAGGGATACACACACACACACACACTTATATATATATATATATATATATTATCATCTCGAGGAAGATTTTGGATCTCTTCTGGTAGAGGGTGTTCAGGACTATACCCTTCATAGACTAAATATATATATATATATATATATATATATATATATATATATATATATACACAGTGGTCACTTGGTGTTGACTTTAGAGTTCATACTAATGTCAAATAGTGTGTTTTCAGTACAAATTGCTTTATTTTAACCGGTTTTGCTTTTAGCTTTTCCCAAAAAATGTTTTTTTGCTTCCCACGTTCTGACGCTTGTACCTCGAATAAAAGAGAAAAGTCAAGGGGTGTAACTGCCTTTTTATGTTATTTATGGTAAGGAAAAAAATGATAGAATTTATTTTGAATGACATGCCTCCGGTTTGTGTCATGAATTGAATTTTGTTTTAAACTTGCACACACACACACACACACACACACACACACACACACACACACACACACACATATATATATATATAATAAAATTGAAGTTCACTAAATAATGTTCGACCAGGGTAATTGTGGAAGATAATTTGTTTTAGTTTATATTTAGTAAGTATAATGCACGATATCAAGGGTTAGACTATAAGAATAAAATTAAGAAAATTTGTTAATTAACAACTGTCTGTGTGTTTTCTGAATTTATTTTTCTGAACACTTGATTTACTGTCATATATATATATATATATATTACGATTGAGCTCTCTAGAGAAGAAATTTTTTTTAAAAGGTTTCCACTCCTGCGATGTAGGCATTACTCTTCAGAAATTAATTGAGTTTTTAGGTGACTGACGTGTGTATACACTGCTTATATGGAAGACGTTAAAACTTCGCTTCTCTGATTCCATGTGCCTATGGCTTAGGCGCATGGAATCCCTGGGTAGCGACACCGACTAGCTTAGTGGGTAGCGACTCCGACTGACACCAAATCGGCCAGAAGCAAGTGGATGTGTCTAGCCACGCTGATGAGCTGTGATACAGCAAAACAGACTTATATGTGGATGACTAATATCAATCAGTCAGTTGAGTGCCATAGGTGATACACGCTTGGGCGATCATGTCTCGAAAGTGACATGACTGACTGGGCAGAAGATTACTCCGCAGTAGGTTGCCATTGCTTTCTGCGGTAGACTGGTTGCCGACCAAGGCTATAGAACCCAATATGTCCTGTTATTTAACCCATAACTGGAAGGAATAGACGGATTAATACCTTTTCCAAGGGTATTTGCGCGTAAGTGAATGCAATGAATTCAGCTGGAATTCGAACTCGGCTCCCCGATTTCTCGTTCCGAGCCGATATCCAATGATAAAATATAGTTCTGATGTATGCTATATTGTTGGGTCGAATTGCTCAACGTAGAGCGTAAGTAAATATAAATGTGTACATTAAAGTCAACGACGATGTCCTGACGATTGCTTTGAGCAGGAAACGGACGAACAGACTGTCGAATTTGGGTGTTGACTTCAATGTCTACTTCTCTTTTTCTGTGTGCCATGTCTTCT
The DNA here is from genome assembly GCA_037127315.1 of Ascarosepion bandense. Taxonomy (NCBI): domain Eukaryota; kingdom Metazoa; phylum Mollusca; class Cephalopoda; order Sepiida; family Sepiidae; genus Ascarosepion; species Ascarosepion bandense. The sequence continues at coordinate 6,992,966 of JBBBDQ010000346.1, forward strand.
TCAGGACGTAGGCGATCACGGCCTTTCACGTCACTCTATCCCTGGTATCTCTTGGACGCTTTCTCCTGTTACCGCACCCAAACCCAGCTATGACATCTACCTGCTCAGGCCCTTCAAATATGTTATCCGCTACTTTTCCGTTTCTCTTTCCCTCTATATAACCTGTGAGTGGCAGATTCTCGAATCCTTTCTTCCTCATTACGTGTTCCAACAACTTCAGCTGTCTCTTCCTGGTGCTCAGTATTAATTTCTTTTTTGTTTCCATCCTTTCTAAAACCTCATCACTGCTCACATGCTCGATCAATGATATCCGCAGCATCCTTATCTAGAACCACATTTCACTTGCTTCAAGTTTTTCCTTCATCTTTAATGATATTGTCCATCATTCACTGTCATATTGAAGAACAGACATCACATAGCATTCTAGTACTCTCTTGTTTTTTCTAGCGAAATTTTCCTGTCTTTTAATACTCTGCTCCTCTTCTTAAATGCGTTCTTGGCTATTCCAATCCAGTTTTTCGGATCTCAGTGTAACACTTTCCGTCTTCTGTTAGAACATTTCCCAAGTACTTAAATGTTTGTACTTGCTTGATTTTAGTATCACCATTGGCATTTTGGGATCCTCCGTTGCTGATGACAATACATTCAGTTTTCTTGTAGTTTATTTGTAGTCCTTTCTTTCGACTTTCATCTACCTTTTCATGGAAGGCCTTGTAGTTTTCTTTCCGTGTCAGCACTGTATGATCTGCGTATTATCTATTCACTAATAAAAAGGCTTTGAGTTTTTGCTACCAATGAGGAAAATTTATATTTATTATTAATATAAATTATAGCTTTATTATTCATCGAACAATATTGTATATATTGTATATATTTATACAATTTCCTTGAACTACATGGAGTGATATTGATTCAATGAAGCTATTATGGAGACATTGGCAATATCATTCCTCCTGCGATCTCCCTATGATCTACTAACAAATGTGACCAACCTCAAGCTGTGTGGGTACGCTGACACCAATGTATGCACATTATGCTAAAGTGATTGAGGCACTTTTACGTCATGTTTTCTCTGCATTCCCAAAATCAATGCAGATGTACACGTGGCGTTATAAAGTTCTGCAAGTGGTCATGGACTTAGTCAGTATACTGTGTGAAGCAGCCAACAAGCAGATTCTAAGGACCGGAGAACTTAAGACCCATTTTTACAGGGAAGGTGAGAGTCCTGTGCAGAAGACCAAAATAACTCCCAACATGATGCTACCCGTGATAAGAAGGTGTTTTCGGTACATATCATTCGTACAGACGCTTGTTTTGACATTTTAACGTGGTCTTACTCAAAGAGGTATGTCTTCTTAGTAGAATTAACAGTTCCATGGGAGGAGTACATTGAGGAGACGCATGTACTAAAGATGTATTAAATCATTTTGATCCGATTGCGTGGAAAAGGTAGGTAGCACATGACATAGATTTCTGGATGGTCAATCATTTCCTTCTTTTTCAACATGGGTATTACTGGCCAGAGCCTGAAGCTTACTTCACAACGTCTTCAAACAACAGCTGGACAGGCATCAAGATCCAAAATAAATAGTCAGTTAATCATGTTGCGAAAGAGACATGACAGACTGGGCAGAAGATTATCCTGCAGTAGTTTGCCATTACTTTCTGTGGTAGACTGGTTGCTAGCCAAGGCTAGAGAACCCAATCTGTTCTTTTATTTAACGCATAACTGTAGGGAAGAGACGGATTAATACCTTTCCTAAGGGTACTAGCATGTAAGTGAACGCAAGGAATTCAAATGGAATTCGAAATCGGCTCCCCGATTTCTCGTCCCAAGACAATATCCACTGACCACAAACAGAGTTAATTATAAATCCCTGCTCTGAACTGACTGCTACTCCCGACGTGAAGCACATTCCTTTCTACGTCACTGATAACGCTCGCTACGAGTGCGTTGTGTATTGGTTAACTATCAAAAGCAAACGCATCTAACACAACGTTTAAAATCTGTCTTGCAGTTGCAAAAGGAATCACAAGGAAGTGACACAAAATATCCTGTATGGTGGCAAAAATCTAATGGTGCCGCCAGGGCTGGCAGTAACGCCTTAGCCACCGAAACAGTCTTACCTTCCCTGGTTAGCAGCTGACGAGGGCAGAGTATCGGACGTTCTTTCACACGTTGTATGTAGAAATATATATATATATATATATATATATATATATATATATATATACGTTGTATTCAGACAGCAACAATTGATTGAAATATGTTTTATTACATTCCATTTAAAAGGTTCCCTATTCAGTATCTAAATTTATATTTGTAAATGGAAATTTGTATCTATGTGTATGTGTGTGTGTGTGTGTGTCCGTTACCTATAGACTTCGAAACGGCAGAACCGATTTGTACTATAAGCGTCTGTGGGTGTTCTTAGCTAGTTTTGTGTCGAGGCACCCCCGATAAATATCGAAAATCGATAATAGAAAAAATCGGGTTATAGAAGGAGTTGTCCGATTTTAATCAAATTTGATGCACTCATAGACAAAGACATTAGAAACGATATTCAGAGTTTTCAAGGTTGCGGTTCTTAAAATAGTGCAGAAAATCGATAATATATATATATTATCGATTTTCTGCACTATATATATATATAAAAGGCAAGATGTTTGTCTGTGTGTCTGTTTATCTGCCTGTATGTCTGTATTTTTTCAGCCTTTTTATTTTAGTTTTTGCTCCGGGTTTGGCTCTAAGTAGGTATAATTATAGTTCTTAGTCTCAGCCATTATACCATTTACTCAGAGGACTTATTTAGCCTTCAAAATTCAGTTTACGACGAAAAAACTTATTTGATATCGATACCAGGAAATCAAAATTTGACTTACATCCATTCATTTTTCTTTCAGTCTACGGTTTCACATTAACTGGAAACAACTATTGCTTTTTAGTCTTTCGTGCCAACGTCCAAAGAGTCTGAGCTCCAGGATCATGGATTAGTTTTAAAGCATTCATTACACCCGAGCAACGCCGGGCTATACTGCTAGTTCTATTATATATGTTGCATTACTGCATAAGCTGTTGAATATCAGGATTGAAAACATGAATAAATTTTCCAAAGTTCGTTGGTTGGATTTCTGCATATTACAGTCATTGTCAAGAACGAAGTATGTTATGTACAGGCGAGTTACATGTTTAACAATTTTCTGTTTATGAAAACTTATTTTGATGACTTATTGGTAATAATTGGATTGCACTCCTTATCCTTTATAAATCTTTCTGACTATCAACATACTAAACAGCAAACGGAATTACTCAACTTAGAAAAACTCAAAATTCTGAAGCCATCGTCATTTATAATAAAGATATTTCAAAACGTATAATCACGCTCAACAAACATACTTCCCTGTATAGTAGCATCGATATTCTGTTACCCTCAAATAAAAATTTGAAAAACCGTTTGAAAACGATAAATGCGTATGTACAGATGCATGTATTACCTCTCGTGTGTATGTGTTTGTGTCTCACTTGTCTGTCATACGCAAAAATTACAATATTATGAACTTTGATATAACAGATTTTGCAATCGATGGCGGCTATAGTGTACATTTATTTTATAAAATTATGATAATTATAATATAATTATCATAATAATTATATGATAAAATTTTATTTTTATTTTAGAAAAATATAATAATTATAATAATTATATAAAATTAACATTTATTAACGTTATAAAATTTACATTTATTCATGTTTCTCCTTTTCTTTTGATCTACTTTCCGTATTTTTTTTTTCATGTTTAAGATTGCAGAGAGAACAAGAGACATGCAGCTTTGTGCAAATTAATTTAAACAGTTGCTTTAGTTTCCTTTGCTTTTACCATATGGTCATTTTTAGACGCACAGAAGTTAAGGGTGGAATCAATTTCTATTTTTTTTTTATTCTCAGATTAGGTCATTTGCAGTGGTGTGCAGTCATATGAATCTATTTTCAGGGTGTATGATGAAATTTGTAGATATAAATAAATATACTGTTTAATTATACTCAAAATCCAAAAAGCGGTTCAAATAAATATCCCTAGCGAAAATTGATTGATAAAACTGCTTTAGTTTACTTTTCTTTCCATACGGTCGGATTTAGACCCCCTAAAGTGACCGTAACAGAGAGTAACCAATTTCTTGTTGTTTTTTGTTTTTGTTTTTGTTTTGTTTTTGTTTTTTCTCAGATTAGTTCATTTGCAGTGGTGTGCAGTAATATGAATCTATTTTCGGGGTGTATGACGTCACTCGTGATTGTATCAGATTTTTATCATGCCCAGACACTATTGTTTCTATTGTCCATTAGTTTCCCTACGGCCATTGTCTGCGATGGTGTTACTTCATGGAAGAGTACAAACATTGAAACGCTGCAAGAACACACTGGCAAGCCTTACAGAGAGCTGGCCGTTATTGTTAGTGTCAATCTTTCAATTGTCAGTAATATCATGAAGGCGGAGAAACAAACTGGATTCATCAGTCCAAAATGTAAAGTAAAATGCGGTCGGAAGAGAAAAACAACGCCAAGAGACGACGTATATGTAATCAAGGAAAGTGTGAACGATCCTAAGACATTATTCGTTTTGTTTCAATTAATTTGCTCAAATGTGAGCAAAATCCTTATTGTCAATTTAATATTTATATTTCACAAGTTTTTCATTGTATTCGAACTGCAGGCATAACAGCAATAAAATACTATAGCTTTCTTTTCTGGTGGGCGGTTTGAACGTTATCAGTAAACACGAGTTTTTGTTATGTAGCCTGTATTATAATACAACCAAAGTTTTTATTGATGGGATGAACCTTTCAGCGTGGATTTTTTGGGGGAGGAGAGAAGAATGGAAAGAAAATGTAAGATCGAACTACAAATGAAGATATTTTTCAGGCCAAAAATAAAAATATTTCGTCTGACTCCTCTAACAGTGCGAAAAGGCGGTAATTTTTTAACGCTGACGCCTATTTCCTAGACTTGGACATCTGTTATATACAATTTTTCTCTGATCACAACCACGTAACGTTGACGTCTACTTAAGCGATTAGATTACGTTCTTCGCCTTCATTAGACCACGTGTATTGCAAATGTGTATTTTTTAACAAATCATCTTGTGAATATATGGCCAAGCCATGACGCTGTTTATCATCTGGCTTGTTTTCGATGTTTGTAAAAATAAAAACTATATAATAAAAAAGGAGAAAAAACAAAGGAAATAGTAATAATTTAACAATGGTTCAATAAATATCTTTGAGAAGCAATAATGCAAAAAGTCATTAATTTTCGCAGATTTCTTGAGGGAATAATCCGATTTTAAATCTGCAGATATTGAACTTCTCCATTTTCATTAATGGACGACAATATGAATTCCCAAGTCAATATCTTATTGAATTTACACTAAATAAAAGTTTGCAGATTTTTTCCGGCTTAAAAATTTTAAAAGTAAAATGAGATTTTGTTTTAATCGGAAAAATAAATTTACAATATTCCAATATTCTAATATATAAAAACCATAAAATCCGAATTTTTAAATTAACTCTAGCCGCTTAAAACATAGTTCTACCAAAGAACATATGGTCCAATTTTAAAAAAAAAATTTAACTACGTTTTAATATATTATTATATTAATATATTATATAATATATAATACTTGCACGAAGTATATAACTATATTCTTCTTCTATGTGCCCTATCCTTAGGCGATCATGGTTCTCCACGTCTCCCTATCCCTAGTGGCTCTTGGTATGTTTCTCCTGTTACACCTTGCAACCCCCGTTCCGTCATACACCTGATCAGACCCTTCAAATATGTTATCCGCTGCCTTTCTCTGTCTCTTTTTCCTTCTATCTGGCCTGTCAGTATCAGGTTCTCCAAGTGCTCCTTTCTCATTGCATGTCCCAGGAAATTCAGTTGTCTCTTCCCGATGTTCACTATTAATTTTCTTTTCGTTTCCATTCTTTCCAACACCTCATCGTTGCTCGCATTCTCGTATTGAAGAACTGACATCACAGAGCAATCTAGCACTCTCTTCTTTGTTTCTAGTGAAATTTTCCTGTGTCTTAGTACTTTACTCAGCTTCTGGAACGCGTCTTTCGCCATGCCAGTTCGCCTTCGGATCTCTGTGTCGCACTTTCTATCTTCTGTTAGAGCACTTCCTAGGTATTTAAATTTTTGTACTTGCTTGATTCTGGTATCCCCCACCTGTATTTGGCATTTTAGATTGCTCTTTTGCTCAGTCTGAATAATTAAAATTTCCGCCTTGTTAATTTTATATCAATCTCTATCAGAGTTTAACTTACAATATTTTATACTCCTTGACTAGAACACTAAAATATAAGAGATGCATTTACTTTTATTTTGTAAGTTCAAAATTTCTTATAATGCTGCTCAACCGTCTGTCAACATTAACAGAGCATGGGGTGAAATATTCACTTCTGATCGGACAGTATGACTTTGGTTTCTGAAGTTCCGTAGTGAAGATACGAGTCTTCAAAATCAAGGTGATAGAGGATGTCCATCTGCAATTAACAATCAACACCTGAACATATGAAATGCACGTTAAAGTGTGAGAGCAAACTCTTACATAACGGGTTCCACCATTTTAAGACATTCGGAGCAACTTAAAAATTTGGCATGGTTTCTTCACCATTATTAGTGTAAATAAACAATCTAATCAATAAATAGTGTTTATAATTTTTGTTGTCGATTCTCAAGAAGAAAGAAGAAATGTAAAAATTCACTTTCATACGTAAAGGTTTTATTCCAATTCTAATCATCGCTTTTTAAAACAATAAACATTGCCGAGGAGGGAAGGTAGTTAAAATAATAGCGGTGCCAAGGCAAAATTGCCCTTTTGACACGCTGTTTTATGTGTTTGTTTTTTGTTTTTTTGTTTGTTTGTTTTTTGGGTTTTTTTTTTTAATTTTTGCGGACATGAAATTCAAAGATTGCTGAAAACTCTTAGAATAGGTAATAAAAGAAAGAAAGTAGAAAGGACTAAGTGTTAAATGCAAGCAAATAGAAACTAAACCATCCCGGTTCGTCAAAATCATGCAGGTACGGAAATGAAAATCATGCAGGTACGGCGCACAGAAATAACACAAGGTACCTTTCAAAAACTAAGCAAAGTATTAGAGACAATTTTTTCGTTTGAAACAAAGAAAAGAATGTTGAATTGAATTATATAAATAAATATATTAAAATGACGTGCCAGGTCATCATTTATAAGCCGGACAGCTGTGAGAAGGATGAAAGTGTCTAGAGATCTCGTTCGGGGCTGTTTGCTTTAAGACTTCAAAGTGCTATCAGTAGCTGCATCAAGTCCCCGCATGTGTCAAGCATTTAGGGATAGTGCTGTGGATGAACGTACTGCAAGGCGTTGCTTTCGAAAATTTAAGTCGGGAGATTTGTCTCTCCATGATGAACCTCGCAGTGGACGACCACAGGTCTTGAATGACGGAGTCCTGAAGGCGGCCATTAAAGAGGACAGTAGTCTAACGTATGGTGAACTTGCAAGACAGTTCAACGTTTCCGATGAAACAGTCAGACTTCACCTGCACCGCCTAGGTAAGACGTACAAACTGAGCAAGTGGGTTCAGCAAACGCTGTTGGAGGTTCACAAGGGACAACGAGTGGCAGCATGCGTATCGCTGCTTTCTCGCCACCATACCGCATCCTTATTCAATAGAGTGCTTACCAGTGACAAAAAGTGTGTTCTGTACGAAACTCCCAAGCGTTCCAGATATTAGTTGTCTCCTCAGAATGCTGTCCCTCACACCGCAAGATCGCCTATGCACCCATGCAAGATTATGCTTTGTGTCTGGTGAACAGGTCATCAAGTAGTTCATTTTGAACTGCTACCAACGAGCCAAACTGTCACTGGAGACCTATACTTGCAGAAAATGAAACGTGTGCAACAGGCATTGCACCAGAAGAAGCCAGCACTGGTGAATCGCAAAGATGTGCTTTTCCTCCATGACAACGCTAGACCGCATGTCGCGCGAGTGGTCAGGGATACTATATAGCAACTCGGATGGGAGACTTTGTGTCATCCACTTTATTCACCTGACCTTGCGCCATCCGATTACCAGATCTTCCACTCCTTGGATAATCATCTTCGTGGGAAATCCTTCACCAATGAAGTAGATTTGTGCAAAGCCGTCACGGACTTCGTTGCGTCAAAACCCCCTGAGTTCTACCACAACGGAATTGGACAGCTGGTGACACGTTGGCAGAAGATGTTGGATGCCGATGGCGATTACTTCGAAGACTAAATATAAGTTACACATACTGTGAAGCACTTTCTTTTTTTTCCTTTAAAAACGGACTGAATTTTTTGGTTACCTTGTATATTTATAAGGTAAGACATGATATTCTGTGTTTAAGCATTTTTGCAAATTGTTATCTCATGTTATTTCCTTTTTTTTTTTAATCATATCACCCGAGCAAGGCGGTAACGCCACTGATGTGCAGGGGGCTACATAGGAGTGAAAAGATTGGAAAAGAGAAAGCCGGAAACCACATCCTAAACAGGGAACAAGGGATGAGCCTCTTCACCTGTTCAATAGACGAGGGTGGGGTGTGAACCGGGCAATAGTTTAGTCTATCTACTCCAATTGAAAAAAAAAAAGGAAAAGGAGTGAAAAGATTGGAAAAGAGAAAACCGGAAACCACATCCTAAACAGGGAACAAGGGATGAGCCTCTTCACCTGTTCAATAGACGTGGGTGGAGTGTGAACCGGGAGATAGTTTAGTCTATCTACTCCAATTGAAAAAAAAAAAGAAAAAAAGAGAAAGGAATGAAAAGATTGGAAAAGGGAAAGCCGGAAACCACATCCTAAACAGGGAACAAGGGATGAACCTCTTCACCTGTTCAATAGATAATTACTAAGATTACTTTTATAAACCATAAGGCAAATGTAGCATTAGTTAATAATACCTTTGTAGTATTTATATCTTACAAGGGTTAATTGTGTACATTCAGTTAAAACGGGATTCACTTTAAGCGCAGCTCGGCATTTGTACATGTCGGTTGATCGTCATTCTTCAGCAAGTATGACTGGTTGAGGAATGTTGGGCCTATGTATAGTTGAGCCAACGTTACATCATCTTTTCTTCCTTTTCTAGACATTTGTTTCCAGTGGCCTAAGATTGGTTTGGTTGTACGAAGTTTCTTATTTGTGTTGTCGATTCAGGGTTTTTGCCATTTCTGTTGAATAAAACTGTTTATTTTAATTTTTAGGTCCGCATAAGAGATCTTGAAATCATTATCAGGGTTTCCTTTTGCGTAGATTTCACGGTTGAATCTGCTTTGACATTTCTTCTAAAAAGCAATTTGGAGAAAATGGCGACTCACCGATTTAAAAATAAAGGATGTTAAAGGTATAAAATATCTGGAATCAACAAAAGAGTGGAAGTTGTAGAGAGCCATCATACATTATACATATAAAACTAATACTACTTTTGCCTTATGGTTTATAAAAGTAATCTTAGTAATTATCATTAAGTGATATATATTGAATAAATTATCTGTACTTCTTAGATAAGGTAGTATTTACATTATTTACACTGTTAAGACTGTTGTTCTCATCTTTATTGCAATCTTTACAATATTGAACTCACAACTCTTTAAATCAAGTCACTGGAACTTATCCACTGGGCCATGTGTCCTGGCTACAACAGTGGTGAACAAATAACTTAGAGAGTAGTGTTAAAGGGAGATAACTACAAAGCCTCCGAAAGTAGCATTGTGTATGAAATGAGAATTATAGACGCCAGCGATCGAAATAAAGGGTTGGATTAAAAATTTCTAGTAAGTGAAGATGGCTGGAGCGTATAACGGCCGAAACTTCGTAAACATGGTTATAAAGATGAGGAAAACAGCCCGAACAGTGTAAATAATGTGAATAAATTGCAGTCTAAAGCAAAGAAAGTTGAATCACTGTGTCGTGAATGACAAATTTTCTAGCAAGAATCTATCTTACATTTTTAAGTTTATATCATTCGTCCATATTTCGAATATTGCTGCCACATCTGAATTGGTGCTCCTACTGTATATTTAGAGGTTCTTGATAAAATCCAAAGAAGAATCTGCGATGTTTTCGGTCATGACGTGGCATCTGGGCTTCAGTCACTTTTCCAACGCCGCTGTAACGTATCTTTCCTCTGCCTTTTCTATAAATAAGTTCAAAATTTTTCTCATGAATTGTTGTTTCTCTGTGATATGGTCCTAGTCATGACGGTAAACGTTATAGAAATATACACATAGAAATAGACTTTAATAGAAATAAATACATAAAAATAGACTTTTTATAGAAAAATATACATTTTTGAAGGAAAAATTTATTGCCAGCAATACATTTTTGAGCACAAAATAAAAGACATCTTCAGTTTTCCATAATAAAAAAATTTAAAAATTTTCATAAAAATCTGACTAAATCAACCTTCTCACTATTATCAAAATGTATTTTTTAAATACCTTAAAAAACCCACCTTTCTGGCATTAAATAACTCACGGGGGTTGATATGCCGTAAAACAAAACTAAAATTAAAATTCTCTATGGTATCAAAATTTTATGAATTTAATTTTGACGGCAATTTCTCATCATTTTACAGTTGAAATGGCTAGACGCAACCGTAAGTTCTATGCTAACAGTTTCTTTTATTGCACTTCTCTCTTCTATTACACTCTTTCGCCTTCTTGCTTTGCAGCCAACTTTGATCTTTAAAAATTTAAATGCAATGTCAATCGTTTCGTTCTGTCTTCTTAATATTTTTCTTTTATTGTCCTCTCTTCTTAACAGTATTTTTCTCATATTCTCTAACACTAAGTAACCCCCGGTTAGTATTAGAGGCTTTATTACCTTATTGCTTATGTGCGTTGTGTTGTAATAGATATTGGCTCGAAATAAGAAGTCGAGGAGCCGCGTTCGAATTCCAATCGAATCAGTTTCATTCACTTACGCACAAATAACCTTGGGAAAGTTATTAATCTCTCTCGTATCTCTCCAGAACAGATTGGGTTCTATAGACTTAAATGGAAACCAGTCTGTCGCAAAAAGTAATGACAACCTACTGCGGGAAATTCTTCTCCCCAGTAACTCATGTCTTTGGGTGATCATGTCTCTTTCGAGACATCCCGAGCGTGAATCGCGTATGGTACTAAACAGACTGACTCATCTTGTTTGGGGCGAAATTATTACATTTTTTTTAAATGCGTGTTTTTGGTTGAAAATTTTACATTTTATTTTGTTTTAATTTTATTTTTATTTTTTTAACTGCCACGATGCTTACGAATAATGTTCTAATAAAATAAAATAAAAATAAAGATTTTCCAGGTAAATAGATATTTCCCGCCATTTTACCTTGTGCCACACTACGCCAAGTTTAGTAAATATCGAAGAAAATATATTATGTCACTCGTGGGAGGATAAATTGTAATTGTAATTTCCGTGTTTGTCTGCGAAAAACGTATGTAATATAATATTCCGTGCGCATCTTTTGGGAATGTTAATAGCTGAGAGGAAAGTTTCCATTTCTTCATTTTGGATTCTATCAATTCTTCACACACTATTCCTCCCTCAAATGTTCGCATTTCTCATATGCTACTTCGCCTGCTTCTTCTTTTGACCTTGTCGATTCCTCCCGGCCATGGCTTTTTACAGACGAGGAAGGAAAAACCTAGAACATATCAGGTCATACTGAACTTGACTTAGTGGCTAAACTAACAGGCTGGTGACAATAAACTTTGAGGTTTAACCTTTTTTTTTTTGTATGTCCAAGCAATACAAAGTATACGAGCCACTCAAACTATTTCATTAATTTTTCTACGGCTTATCAACTCTTTGCAGTCTATTTAAAGTCAGGAAATATTTTTGAGATTTTTTTTATCATTTCCCCCCAAACAAGGCAGCCTCACTGCTAGTGATGAGAAAGAAGGACAGGTTATAGGAGGTGTCAGGAAGTGGGTAAGACAAGGATGAGAATACTGGAGTGGACGGAGAAAAGAGCATGAGAAAAAGGAGGCGAGTCAGTGAGATAGGAGATGACTATTGACGTTCCATTTAAATTCTTGGAGATTATAGCTGCCGGGGAAGTACACAAGATTTTTTGTAGAATATAATCGTTTAGTGATAGAAGTCTTACTAATTAACCTATAGCTGGGAGGAAGGATTGAATACATACCCGTGCCAAGGGTATTTGTATTTAAATAAATATAACGGACACAACGGAACTGGAAATCGACTGTCCGATTAGTAATTTTAAGCCATTGTCCATTATACCACCCGCACACCCAAGCTTACAACGCCTGATATTCCCAAGCAATCATCCATCTAGGTGCTCATCAGGCTCGACGTTACTTATCTTCGGTAAACGTACGGGAACCGGTGTTTCAACGTGATGTGACCGTCTACCTAAGAGCCACTCAAGGCAGTGAAGTATTGAATGAGATGGGTGTTACGAACGCAAGAGAAAAAATAGAGAATATAAAGAATAGATAACGACTGATCATAGAATTGAATAAGTTAAGATTGTCGTGTTCGGGAAAGTATTCCCGCGGGAGTCTGTCCTACAAAATAAGGGTTCTCGCGAAGCGTTCTGAGTGAAAATTCTTTTCTCGGCAATGGAATACGGAAGAAATGAAGGCGTTTTAACCTGTGAACGCAGCAAAAGTTTGATGATGGCTGTAAAAGTCCTGAAGAATGGAGCCGTCCTGAACACTTACAAAATATATGGTGACAGACTAACGGTAGGCTTGCGACGTTGAGTCAGTGAGAGAGGAGACGAAGGGTGGAAAATAATTCGTCCCCCACCCCAAGAATATTTAAAAGACTTTGGCATCTATCAAGGCCGAAAGGTGAAGTTTGTGCAACTACAGTCCAGATATGGCAACAATAATCGATTTTGGCCTGATCTATCTCTTGTAAAAACTTAAAGTATGTTACTAATTTGAATTTAACATTTTTAATCCAATATCAGTCAGTTAAGTGTCATACGTGATACACGCTTGGGCGGTCATGTCTCGAAAGAGACATGACTGACTGGGCAGAAGATTATCCCGCAGTAGGTTCCCATTGCTTTCTGCGGTAGACTGGTTGCCGACCAAGGCTATAGAACCCAATCTGTCCTATTATTTAACCCATAACTGGAATGAATAGACTGATTAATGCCTTTCCCAAGGGTATTTGCGCGTAAATGAATGCAATGAATTCAGCTGGAATTCGAACTCGGCTCCCCTATTTCTCGTTCCGAGCCGATATCCAATGCACCACAACGCACATCCGTAATCCAATATAAACAGCATAAAGACTGTGTGTGTGTCCGCTCGAAATCCTGATAATTAATTATGTAGAGTTTCTGTCTATGTTTCATTTAATTGATGTCTTAAAATTACATCAAATGAATACGATTTTCTCGTGGTATTTAAACGAACGACAATATAGTACAAGACCAAGTTGAAAGTGGGTGTCCCACTCGTACATAGAGGCTGAACGCTTCAGACAACAGGGATTGACCCTAACTTAATTCTTTTTTAGTCAAAATTAGTGAAGTGCTACCATGAAAGGTAGCCTCTACAGGTTAATAAAAAATATATCCCGCCAGGCAGTACCTCTCCCTCTGGAGGAGTCTAGGTTTATTGCCAGGCGCCTGAGACATCCCCAAAAGGAGAACAGCCGAGAGGGCTTGGGATTGTTTGTGTGTCTCGTGCAAGATAGCCTGGCAATCCTTTTTCTGGTGGGTTTTGAGTTCAGTTTCTCTTCGTTCAGACTGGTTGTTTCCCAAGACATGAGGGTCTACTCTCTTCTGATATTTAACCCACAGTTGGGGAAATATGGATTCACATCTTTTCCATACAAATTAACCCAAAGTTAACGAAATCAAAACAACCAGAATTTGAACACGGTACTATCCTTACTTTAGTTTGATACAAGGCCAGAAACTTGAAAGGGCTCCGTAGGAATGTTTACCCACTCCCCCACAAGAGTGAGTTGTGACACAAGGTCAGTTTTTAAAGTGGGGAACGCAAGCGCGGACGCTCGGTTCAAAGTTCAAATATTTCCCAACTACCGCTGACGCAGCTGTTGGGTAAAAAGTAGGAATTGAAATTGAAATCGATATAATCGTAAAGTTCTGTGAAAATCAAATCATATAATGGATTTTTAAGGCAAAAACTGTTACAACTTACATAGATAGATTGACAAACAGGCAGATAGATAAAATTTATAACATAAATATTTTATATCATTAAAAAAGTAAGCATTTTGTTTCGGTTCTAACTGTGCTTTATCAAGTGATGATGTTGATTTCAAATTGAAGTGTTTTAAAAGGTTCAAAACTATCCAGACTCCTTTAATCAGGGAGACACTGTTACATTGTGAACTTGAAATCAACATAATCACTTGATAAGACAGGGTTAATGTCGAAACAAAATAGCTACTTTTAGCGATATTATAACATATTTATGTTCTAAATTCTAAATTAATATTATTCGCTCTACTTTGTATTGAGCACTTTTTTAATAATATTTTTTTTTTTTTTTGGATACGAAATTTTAATCCAACCATACTTTTTTTTATAATCATATCGCCCTAAGCAAGACATTTTACTGCCACTGTTGTGCAGGGGGTTATATAGGAGGAAGTTAGGTGAAAGTGTGGCAAGTTATAGGGGGTATCAGGAAATGGTTAAGAGAAGGATGAAAATACTGATGTGAGTGGAGTGGACGGAGAAAGGAGCATGAGAGAGAGGATGCAGGTTAATGAAATAGGAGATGACTATTAACTTTACATTTAAGTTTTTGGAGATTGTAGCTGTCGGGGAAGCAAGTAAATGGAAGGAAATTCCACAGGCGGGAAATGCGAGAAAAGAAGCTGATGGAGTAGAATTTGCGTATACATTTTCTAGGTTTCATAGTAAAAGGATCGGATCTAGTTGCTAATCTTGTGGCTCGAGTAAATTCTTATATAGGGAGTACCAGTGAGCTAAGTTCATCGGAGCAGAAGTCGTGAAAGTATTTGTAGAAAAGACACAGGTAAGCCACATCGCGCCAGTGAGAAAGTGACTGTATCTGAGCTGCTATGTCGGGCTCGATCACATTACAGATTCACTGTTTGATTTTGTTAAGGACCCCTAGGTGGATAGCAGGAGCACCCGACCAGATATGGCAGCAGTATTCAATGCACGGGCGGATGGTAGATTTGTATATGTGCAGGATTGTTTCAGACGGGAAAAGATTCCTGGATCTACACAAAGAACCCACCTTCTTAGCAGCGGATTTAGCTATGGATACTATATAGAGTCATTCCACTTGAGGTCTGTTGTGAGAGTTAACCTGAGGAGTTACACTATGCTTTGGTATATATATATATAAATTCGGGTAGCAATCTTTCTTTTAAACACCTTTCGGTAAATATGACAGACAAGGAAAATTTAATTCATTTTTATTTAGTTTTTCCTGCATTCTTACATTTTCTCGTTTGGTAGGAATAAGGGATTACAAAACTTCTCCATATTGTCCTTTCAACCACTTCTTTAGCCATTTTCAAACGGGTTTATTTTAAATGTTGTTAATTTCTCTTCATGTTTTGACTTTTATGTAGTTTATTTTTTAATCTTTTTTGAATAGTCGTAGGAGCGTTTATTTCAAGTCTTCGCGCGTTAAAAACTGCTAGAATTTTTTGAAAACACTCCATCCCCACTGTTAAATAAGGTGAAGTTGATAGAGATGTTTAATATACAAGTCCTCTCTTATAGTGAGATGTTTCATGTGATCTATATAGAATTTTGGCGTGTTTGATCAAAATTGTTTTCAAGGGTGCTTGTAAATTGTGGCTACATAGATGATTTAGAGTACTTTGTTCTCATAAGTGACACATGAGAGTCACTAATATTGTGTTCAATGATTCTTTGTAAAATTGTAATAACTATGGAAAAACTGAATATAATATTAATTAAATTTTCCTTATCTAAACTTATTTATAAATGAAACTTTGTGTGTGTATGTGTGTGTGTGTGTGTGTCCATTACCTATAGACTCCAAAACGGCTGAACTTATTTTCTTGAAAATTTACACAGTTGTACTATAAGCGTCTGCGAGTGTTCTTAGCTAGGTTTTGTGTCCAGGTACCCACGATAAATATAGAAAATTGATAATCGAAAAAATCGGGTTATAGAAGGGTGGTCCGATTTTAATCAAATTTGATACACTCATAGACAAAGACATAAGAAACGATATTCAGAAGTTTCAAGGTTGCAGTTCTTACAATAGTGCAGAAAATCGATTTTATATATATATATATATATATATATATATATATAAAAGGCAAGATGTTTTTGTGTCTGTTTATGTCTGTATGTCCTTTATACAAATCCACAATTTTTATCCGATTCTCACCAAACTTCAAACAAATATTCTTTAGGCTGGGTCTGAGCTCCAGGACCATGGATTAGTTTTAAAGCTTTCATTACATCCGAGGAATTCCGGGCAATACTGCTAGTCTGTTATATTTAACGAAAGATATAAGGATGCTGCGGATAACATGGATCGAGCATGTGATAAATGATGAGGTTTTGGAAAGGATGGAAACGAAAAGGAAATTAATACTGAGCATCAGGAAAAGACAGCTAAAGTTCCTGGGACATGCAATGAGGCAGAAGATCTTGGAGAAACTGATAATAACAGGCCAGATAGAGGGAAGGAGAGACAGGAGAAAACAGCATGTAACATACTTGACGGGCCTGAAGAGGTGGATGGCAGAACGAGGGTTGAGTGGTATAATAGGAGAAAGCGTGCTAAGAGTCACCGGGGATAGGGAGATGTGGACGGCCATGATCACCTACGTCTTTAAAGGACAAGGCACATAGAAAAAGAAGTGTGTGTGTGTGTGTGTGTGTGTGTGTGTGTGTGTGTGTGTGTGTGTGTGTGTGTGTGTAAAATGATAAAAGCTGTGCGGTGTTAATTATTTTAAAGTGTAATTTATGCAAAAGACTACAACAAACTAGTATAGGATGTCGTTTATCTCGTAAACTATTACACATTATTATAGGATGTAATCCATATAATGAAATATTACACACTAGTATAGAATGTAATTTATATAGTAAAGTACTACACACTAGTACAGGATGTAATGTATACAGTGAGAAATTACATACCCGTATAGAAAAATACTAGAATCTGACCTATAAGAACAAAGTTAGTTGCAAGGAGTCCTAGATATATTTCCTGATTTTAACTCTAATAATTTATTACCTGTCAACATTTTTAGCGATTTCTCCGGGAGGCTTGGGTACAAGGGCGTACCCAGTTATCTTAATTTATCAAGTTATTTCCTGTGTTTGAGTTTGATGCCTTAAGAAATACTTAACCCATCTGATTTTTCGAAACTAATTAACTATCTTTCATCACCTAATTAAAGTGATCACACAGCAAAAATGCACTCAAACCTTCTTTCACGTTTTCTTCTGGTTCTATATGTTAATATGGAGTCTTTCTGCATTTGTTCACTGGCCACTGCCAAACATCCTTAGCGTTCTATTCATCCCGCACTAGTGGGTTGCCTGCCACCTCGTCGCTTAGCTGATTCTTATTAATTCAGCCTTATGTGTATATATATATATATATATATATATATATATATATATAGTGTAACAAAGTTATAGAACACGTAGGTTTTTTCATGCATTTACTTTTATCAAGAGTGCTCTATACAACGTAGAGCATTATATTGATCTAGTTGTTACAATGGTTTATAAATTCATAGTATCACTACGCAAAAACTTCCGCGTTTCGAAGCTGCTACGTGCGCTTCTCTTAGGTGATAAGTTGAAAAGGCTTTCAATTTATCACCCGATGGGAAGCGCACGTAGCAGCTTCGAAACGCGAAAGTTTTTGTGTAGTGATACTATGAATTTATAAACCATTGTAACAACCATTACAATACTATATATATATATATATATATATATATATATATATATATATATAAACCGGGATGAAAGTGTTTAAGATCCTTAAGTAGTAACTCCTACATAATTTTGAAAATTTTCGGTTGTCTCAAAATTGCAGTCGCGCATTTGTAAAAAAAATCCCTGTTGTAGGTTTGAAAAACGTTGGAAAATCACTTACTATCAATTGCCTGAAGATACCGAAAGGTTGAAACCTAGGTTGCGGAAATAATTCATTTCCAGATAAAAAAAAAATATTCAAAAGCACTACAATATAAATGAAGAACAGTTGCCACTTTTTAATACAACTGGGTACTAGTCTAATATAATCAAAAACTAAATTAACAACAATTATATATATATATATATATATATATATATATATATATATATAGCAGTAGGCCTCAGTCTTTGTTGCAGAGGCTGCGTTTATGTTTTGTTTCTGGTCTGACGGAGCTGTCATTTTGCTTTCTGCGAACCCGACTTTCCATGGCGACTTGTGTCAGTTGCTCCTCTCTTGATTTAAGTTCTTGGGCCAGGGTTTTTCTCCATTTGGTCCGCTCTCCCATGACTCCGTGTTCAGGCCTACAGCTTTCATGTTGCGTTTTATGATGTCACGATACCGCAGCTGTGGTCGCTCAGTGGGTCTTCTTCCAGAGGCCAGCTCTTCATACAGAAGATCTTTTGGAATGCAACCGTCTGGCATGCGGTGGACATGACCTAGCCAGCGGAGTGCGCCGTTTAATGAGTGTGAGCATGGTGGGCAGACCCGAGCGAGACAGGAGCTCGGTGTTAGATACCTTGTCTTGCCATGAGATTCCTAATATGCGTCGGATACTTCTCACGTGGAAGGTGTTCAGACGCCTCTCTTGCCTGGCGTACGTGGTCCATGTCTCGCTGCCGTATAGCAGTGTGCTTATGACACAGGCGTTGTAGACTGCCACCTTTGTTTTCACTTTCACGTGTTGTGAGGCGCGCAAGGGTTGTGGTTGCTTTCCTAATTCTCTTATCGGGGCTCTATGTCCAGGGAGAGGTTGTCAGTGATAGTAGAGCTAGGGTAGGTAAACTAATGGACAACATTCAGCTCATAGTCATTGGTGGTGATGACCCAGGTCGCTGATTGTGGGATGCTAATGCCGTATCATCAGCAAACAACATATCTCTGATTAGGACTTTTCGTACCTTAGTCTTGGCTCTGAGACGAGCGAGATTGAAAAGTCTGCCATCTGATCTCGTATGCAGGTAAATCCTTTCCCATAATGTACCGAATGCGTGCTTCAGTTCCCTTCCAGCGCATGTCGCAGTTAATGACCGTCTACCTCCTCTACTCGAGGTCTCTCCTTACCAACAAAAACATAATATGAACAACCAGATCTAAAAAAAATAAACTAAACCAGTCAAAGTAAATCACCTAAACCTCTTATTTCCTTTATTAACATCCTGGGTATTCGTACCAACTTCTGCAGTGTTGAATCTTTCCTCCACGAAAAGTCCCCTGACATCCTAGCGCTCTGTAAGACTAATCTCAATCCCTCATTCCCTCCTCTGACTTCTCGATCCCTGGCTATCCTTCCCTCTTAAGGAAGGATTCCACTGTCCATATGCATAGGCTGGGGGTTTACGTTAGTGAACACCTACCTATAGCTAAGGTGGCATCTCTCGAATTCTCTGACCACCCATATATGTGTCTCCGTCTATCACTTCTCAAATCGGTTAGATATCTTTTCTTTCTCTACCGTTCCCCCTCCTCTCCCGACTGTTTCCTGCTAGATAGCATCTCTGACAATATAGATAAGGCTACTTCCTCCCAACCATCCGCTAACATATTTGTGTTCAGAGATCTTAACGCCCACCATTCCAAGTGGCTTTAATGACGGGAGTCATCTCGGTGGACTTTCATGTGACTTCGAGGTCTTTCTCTCAAAGAGGCCAAAGCAGTGCGGTGCATGGTTTCCCGTAAAGTAGCCCATTTGTCTGTGGAAGTATCCCCGATTTGTGATGTCTTCAACTCATTCTTAAATCTCTCAGCAAACTGCTTCACAAGGTTTAGTTGTCTAATATTTCTGATATCAATGCGAGGATTTCTTTGCTTCTTGCCAGCATGCAATCACTTTAGCTGGAGCTTGATCTTGCAGCATACTAGAGAATGGTCTGTATCACAGTCCGGGCTGTGATAAGAGCAAGTGTGGAGAACGTTCTTAATGGTTGTTCGTCTGACAAGAATTAAATCAAAATGGTGTCAGTGCCCTGGGTGCGGGTGTCATCAGAGACCTTGTGCTGGGACTTGGTCCAGAAGAAAGAGTTGGTTATGCACAGGTTGTTGTATGTGCATAACTCGATTAGTCTCTGGCCATTGTTGTTCATCTTGCCGACACCAATTTGTCCAAGGCACGAGTGCCACTAGTCGCGATCAGCACCCACTCTGGCATTGAAGTCGCCCAGGAAAACAAGCTCTTCCTTGATTGGTATGCTGCTGATGATAGCTGCAAGTTCGTCGTAGAACTCGCTCTTGGATTCCGGTGTGACAGAGAGTGTCAGGGCATACACGATGACGAGGGTAACAGAACCTGCTCTGGTGTTGAGGCGGAGTGTGAGAAATCACTCAGATCCGTTACTACCTGGTTCAACCATATTCAGTAGACTGTTTTTAACTATGGGGCTTACGCCGTGTTTATCTGAGCTCTTTCTATGTCAGAAGAACTTGTAGTTTTTCTCCTTAGTGATCCAGAGTCTTCCAGACGTGTTTCCTGCAGTGTAGCAATGGCCACATGAAGTCTCATTGATAACTGCAGTTTTCCTGGAGTCGCTGATATCCTGGAGTAATGTTAACTAAAGAACAATATTAGCGTGGAAAAATGTATGACAAAGTGGAAAAAAGTTTTCTTGTGGTGTGATAGGTTTCATTCTTTAGGAATTTATCAGACTAAATTTGCTTCCCAGCATCCCTTGTTGGTGCGCATGTGTAGTCTCGCCAACGTAACTAATTCAGTCCAGTGTAGTCCTACAGAATGAAACGTCTCATATATATATATTGCATACTTTTTGTCATAATGATTATTCTTCAAAAGATTTAAGAGCCATTCGAGATAGATAGTTACAGACTAATAGTTAATTTATGTAGATATTTAAAGAAGATAGCGGTTAAACCTAGATTTGAACAGGTTAAGATTGTAGTGATCCAGAAATATCCTTTAGGGAATTGATTCCACGAAGCAGCTATTCGTAGGAAGAAGCTGCTTAAATGAGACTCACACCTCACCAGAGGAATACAAAGAGAATCTATGGTTCGCTACAGTGGGCGCGGCATGGAGGGTCTTAGTCGTGTAGGTTCGAACTGATGGAAGGAAGGAATGTCAGTGCTACAAAGTGTGCCTTTCAAAAAGTGGACATTACAATTTGCAGTACCTAGATACCAAATGCGACTAGTAGGACGCTTGCTTGCAAAACCTGTGAAGACAGCTCGCTGGACTAATGAGTTACCAAATATGACCACAGTGGTAAGGAAACCAATAGTAAAGTCATGGAAAGAAATCAGGCAGCCCAGTTCGAAAGAAATCAGGCAGCCCAGTTCGAAAGAAATCAGGCAGCCCAGTTCGAAAGAAATCAGGCAGCCCAGTTCGAATTCCAGTTAAATTCGTTGGATTCACTCATGCACTAATAACTTTGGGGGCTTACGACCATATCACGTTGAATACACTGGTTCTCACTCGATCACCGAAGTTAAGCAACGTTGAGCCTGGTCAGTACTTAGATGGATGAATAACAGGTGGTGTAAGCGTTTACTGACGGATGCGCGTTGTGGTGCAGTGGATATCGGCTCGAAAAGAGAAATTGGTGAGTCGAGTTCGAATTCCAGTTGAATACCCTGCATTCACTTAAGCACTAGTACCCTTGGGAAAGGTATTAATCCGTCCCTTCCCTCTAGTTATGGGTTAAATAACAAAGGTAGGACTTGGAGACCCTGCCCTTAAAAAAACAAAGCTCAATGAATCTTGCTACTCGAAAAGAAAAAAGTATTACTAGACTTATATAAAAACAACAACAAATTGTTGAAAGAAAAAAGTATTACTAGCAATAAATAAAAACAATTTAGTTGGCAATAAATGACCCGCCGAGGTTGATGTGCCATAAAAACTAAACAACCAACAATAACTTTGGGAAAGGTATTAATCCGTCTCTTCTCCTTCCAGCAAAATAATTTTCTTTCACCGTACGGTCAGTTTTAGACCAACTAGAGTGAGAAGATGTTATCGATTTCTACTGTTTTTCTCAGATTATGTTATGGGCAGTGGTGTGCAGTAGAATGTGTATTTATTTTCAGGATTATGACGAAATTTTGTTTGTCCTTGAAAAATATAACGTCATCCGTGACTGCATCAGATTTTTATCACGCCCAGTCGCTATTTTCTTGACTGTCAATTAGTTGTCCTACAGTCATTGTCTGCGATGAACATTACTTCAAGGAAGCGTACGGATATTGTAACGCTGCACGAACACACTGGCAAGCATTACAGGGAGATTGCGGATATTGTTGGTGTCTGCCTTTCATCTGTTACTAGTATCATCAAGGCGAAGAATCAAACTGGATCCATCAGACCAAAACGTAAAAGAAAAATGCAGTCGAAAGAGAAAACAACACCAAGAGACGACGTATACGTTATCAGGAAAGTGTGAAAGATCCCAGGATGACATTCTTCGTTTTGTTTCAATTAATTTGCACAAGTGTGTATGTATGTATGTATGTATGTATGTATGTATGTATGTACTTCTGATATGAAGTAGTATTTATATTATTTTCATTGTTCGTACTGTTGTAATGCCATATTCACAACGTTTTGGCCGTTGTACTCTCAGGCTTTCTTCGGGTGCTTGAAATTTCGAACCGAAGCATTTATTTCGATCACTGGCGTAGATTTTTCTTGTTCTGTAAACCATACCTTTTCCGGATGAAAAGTAGTTATCTCCCTTTAACTCAACTGTCTAAGTTATTTGTTCACCACTGCTGTAGCCAGGTATTGAACTCTCAACTCTTTGGGTCAAGTCATTGGTTCTAATAGCTCAACTTCAACTCCCACCACACTGTAAAGAAAGGGATTGTCAGCTGGTTGCAACTTCGAACAAAAGTCAGAAGCGGCGACCCAGGAGCATACGAACAAGAAATGGTCTGTATAAGCAGTACAACATAACAACTACCCGGGGTACATGACAACAACTCTAACAAATGTGGAAATTAGATTGCATGAAGATAACAACACTCAAAAAACAGTCTCGGCCTGTCTAATGATGGTAAATGTTTACTGAGACATTAGGGTTTTAGTCCCCAAAATTAATTCACTGATGCCCACAAGGACACATAGCTGAACGCATAAAAGCGTTGGTTAGATTCCGTTACTTGACCCAAAGGATTATTTTTTTTTTATAATCGTGTCGCCCCAAGCAAGGCATTTTACTGCCACTGTTGTGCAGGCGATTACATAGGAGGAATGTTATGAGAAGGACTTACAGGTTACAGGGGGTGTCAGGAAGAAGGTAAGAGAAGGATGAAAATACTAATGAGAGTGGGGTGGACAGAGAAAGAAACATGGGTGAGAGGATGCAAGTTAGTGAGATAGGAAATGACTATTGATTTATTGATTTTACATTTGAACTTTTGAAGATTGTAGCTGTCGAGAAAGCAAGTAAGCAGAAGGGAATTTCACAGGCGTGAAATGCGAGAAAAGAAGCTGATGGAGTAGAATTTGCGTTTACAATTTATTGGTTTCACAGTAAAAGGGTTTGACCTATCTGCTAATCTTGTGGCTCGAGGAAATTCGTATATAGGGGGTACCAATGAGCTAAGTTAATCGGAGCAGAAGCCGTTGTAGAGGAGACACGGGGAAGCCACACTGCGTCGGTGAGAAAGCGACTGTATCCTAGATGCCAGGTCGGAATCGATCACATTACAGATTCTCCGTTGGATTTTGTCAAGGACACCTAGGTGGCTAGCAGGGGCACCCGACCAGATATGGCATCAGTATTCAATTCAGTCTATTTTGCTATTTTCCCATAGTTAAAAGTGATGGATTCATATCTTTCCCTAAAATATTAACACGCAAGGGAATGTAATGAACTCAACTGGAATTCAAACACGACTCAATCTGAGTCTCAATGCATTATTCTAATGTGCCTTCTAAGATAACCTCACCTATTATTATGTTAAACTCGTCTTCAATAAGCAATTATATTCAACCTAATTACAATTAACAGTAGATAAAGTAGTAACAATAGTTCAGTTATTGAGATCCAAGTGTTCAATGAAGCCTGAGGTTTACCTGTCAGTATATTGTAATGAGATTATATCACTATTTCATTTAGCTGTTACGTCAGTCGTTGCCTACCTTTAGGTTCGGTAAACGGTAGTCAGGTTGCCGGTATAATAAAATCATTTATAATGTGTGTATATATATATATATATAGTAAAATTATTTTCAATATATTTCTATAGTAATGTAGTGCATTTTACATTCGGCATATAATTGCCCCATTTTGCTGGAAACGCTTCCTGAGTTTTTATAATTCATTTCCAACCTGTGCTGCATCCTGGCCCTTGAATGAGAAGTTGCGATGAAAAACAATTGAAATTAAGATGTAAGGTATACTAGTAAAATATGATACTCATTTTTTATATGCAATGGATAGCTCAATTTTCGCGCAAGTATTAATAAAAAAAGTTGCTTAAATATTTTTAAAGCTTTTCAGGCTTTGGTTTAATAAAACTGAAATAGTTTTTAATGTCACTTAATTTTACCATGGGCAAGGTAATAATGCCACTAAGATGCATGGGGTTATTGATGGTGAATAAGACCTTAGTGATGAGAATAAAATTTAAGAACAGGTTTCAGGAAAACAGCAAATGTGGACTGACGCAGCATTTAAATTTTTGAGTAACGTACATGACAATTTCGCTAGAAACAATGAAGAGAGTACTGGATTGCTATGTCAGTTCTTCAGTATGGCATTGAATGCTGGACAGTATCATCAAAGATAAAGAAAAAACTTGAAGCAACTGAAATGTGGTTCGACAGAAAAATGCTACGAATATCATGGACTGGGCATGGGAGCAATGATGAGGTTTTGGAAATGATGGAAACGAAAAGGAAATTAATACTGAGCATCAGGAAGAGACAACTGAAGTTCCTGGGACATGTAATGAGGAAAGAGGGCTTGGAGAATCTGATACTAACATGCCAGATGAAGGGGAAAAGAGACAGAGGAAAACAGCATGTAACATATTTGAATGACCTAATCAGGTGGATAATGGAACGAGGGTTGCATGGTGTAACAGGAGAAGGCGTGCTAAGAGCCACCAGGGATAGGGAGACGTGGAAAGCCCACGTCCTGAAAGACAGGGCACATAGAAGAAGGTGGAAGGGAAAAAAGAAAGGGAGAGTTCAATTGGCGAGAAGTGCGAGAAAAGAAACTATTAGAATAGAACCTATATGGTTATCTATTGCTTTTTTAACAGTAAAACTGCGAGACCTAGTAACCAATATTAAATTTATGCTGATGAGCTACCAAGAAGAAGAGCTCATTAGAAGAAAGGCCATCGAAATATTTATAGGAAAGACAGAGGGAAGACACATCACAGCAGTGGGTAAGTGACTGAAATCAAAATGCCAGGTTAGAATCAATAACATTGCAGATTCTTTGCATTTTATCAAGACTCTCTAAATATATAGCAAGAGCACGGGACCATGTGTGACAGCAATATTCAAAGCATGGACGAATGGTAGATTTATAAATGTGTTAAAAATTGTCTTGCACGACACAGTGAACCAACTTTCCAAGCAACAAACCTAGCAGTTGATTAAATGTAATCATTCTTCTTCATGTCGGCAGAAATGACAGATTCTTCTTTGGATTGTAGGATATCACGGCCATCCCTGGTACAAGGCCACTTAAAAATCATATCCAACAATCCCCACATTTTAAGATATCCTCAGGTTGTAGAAAAAAAATAAGAGGAATTTTGTTAACTGAACATTATAACATACTAGCAGTATAGCCCGACGTTGCTCGGCTGTAATGAAAGCTTTAAAATTAACCCATGGTCCCGGAGCTCAGACTCAGCCTAAAGAATATTTGTGCGAAGTTTGGTTAGAATCGGATAAAAATTGTGAATTTGTATTAAGGACATACAGACAGATAAACAGACACACACACAAACATCTTGCCTCATATATATATATATATATATATATATATATATATATATATTATCGATTTTCTGCACTATTGTAAGAACTGCAACCTTGAAACTTCTGAATATCGTTTCTTATGTCTTTGTCTATGAGTGTATCAAATTTGATTAAAATCGGACTACTCCTTCTATAACCCGATTTTTTCGATTATCGATTTTCGATATTTATTGGGGATACCTCGATACAAAACTTAGCTAAGAACACTCGCAGACGCTTATAGTACAACTGTGTAATTTTCAAGAAAATCGGTTCAGTCGTTTTGGAGTCTATAGGTAACGGATACACACACACACACACACACACACACAGAGACACACACACAGACAAAGTCCCATTTATAAATAAGTTAAAATTTGTGAGAAGAAGAATGTTCGAATAGAAAATGCTTGTAGTTAATTATTTTGTATGGGTGACATGTTCCAATAAAAAAATGCATGTGTTTAAATGGTGCAGAGAAAAAGTAGTAAGTAGTTCAGTGTCCTGGGGCGTATACTGATAGTAGCAGAATGTTAAGTCTTACGTTCCGTCCCATTTTTGGTAGGTTGGCGACAGGGTGAGAAAGAAGGTGAAACAAATAAAAAATGTACTGAGTGGTCTTGAGTTTTACGAGTCAATTGAAGATGTCCTGTTGTTGTTGTTTTCTTTGGCGGCGTGGAGTGAAACCGAAGAAAGGAAAAATGGAAATAAAGGTAGAATGAATGCATATCGTCGAGACATGACCTCGGCTTGAAGTTTCTTCCTTACATGGCGACGAGATGCTTCAGATACCGCTCCCATTCTGAGTGGGGTCGGCTTCTTGAAATTTCTTTTGTTACATTGTGACAATGTGCGTCAGCTAGACGCTCTCATCTCAGACTGATTTTGATCGGTCAAGAGATGTGGTTTAAGTAGAGAATTTTAGTCATGTAGAGAATTTTAGTCGGCTCCAACAGGCATTTCCATTTCTAGGTGTGAGAAAAAATGACTGGTGTCAAATATCAATTTGCTATTTTTTATCGAATCACGATTCAGAATCTTAGTTTTCACACTGACTTGTGAAATTTGCCTTGGTCTGGGTTTTTCCAAAATGTTTTTAGTCGTTTGGATCCGATTTTGCCGGTGTGCAATTTTATTTTGTATGTTTTAGTTAACTGTTGGATGATATAAGATTTGTATCCTATAGGATTTTGTCAAGTATCTCGAGATACATAGTAGGAGCAACAGACTAGATATGACGCCAGTGTTCAAAGCATGGACAAAATTATAAATGTGCAAGATGGACTTGTACGGAATAATGAAAATAGGTAGGATCTGAACGAGACTACCACTACCTTTAAATTTGTTGTTTTTGATATTTTTAACTTTTTTCAGCTCAGTTTTATCGTTTAATTCATAAAGTTTCCAATTATCATAAAAAATTTAGAAAAATTTCACTATTTAAACAATATTAGTGGGGCTCAGTTTCTCATACAGCGTTATAGTAAATCGATCCTCCATTTTGGAACCATTCGCGTTAGGGTCACTTTGTTTATCTGTGTGTGTGTGTGTGTGTGTGTGTGTGTGTGTGTGTGTGTGTGTGTGTGTGTTGACGAGTTCTTGCCTTTTTTTTAGCAAGCAAAAAAGTTAATTGCACAGAGCAAGTTGTGTTCCTGTGGGGATGCTATGTCTATAAAGGCAGGTTGTTCAAACTTCAAAACAGATAAAGTTTGCTGGAGATGTTCCAAATGCAAGAAAAGTATGTCCATTAGGAATGGAATATTTTTTGATAATTCCCCAAAAAAATGACATTAGGTTGTTTGAGAAACTGAGCCCCCACCACTAAAACTGTTTAAATATTGAAATTTTTCCCTTTTTTTTTTTTTATTTTTTTTTATTTTTTGTCAGTCAGAAAGTTTAGGGTTTGATCGATAAGATTGCACTGAAAAAGTTAAAAAAAAAATTTAAAGGTGGTGGTAGTCTCCTTCAGGTTCGAATATATATATATATATATATATATATATATATATAGAGAGAGAGAGAGAGAGAGAGAGAGAGAGAGAGACGAAATAAGATTGCACCGAAAAAGTAAAAAAAAAAAAAAACAATTTAAAGGTGGTGGTAGTCTCCTTCAGGTTTGCCGAAAATATATATATACACGAAATTTTTTGAAATAGATTATTTCCAACATAATTTATTCGTTTGAACATTGTTTTTAAGGGATACACATGTTTGAATATTGAAATTTTTCTTTTTTTTTCTTTTTCTTTTTTTTTTTTTTTTGTCACTCAGAAAGTTTAGAGTTTGATCGATAAGATTACACTGAAAAAGTAAAAAAAAAAAAAACTTTAAAGGTGGTGGTACTCTCCTCTCCTTCAGGTCCGCTGAAAATAGGGTTAGAAGGAGATAGAAGGATTGTGGTAGAATAGTTATCTCAGCCAGGATAGCCCTATTTGCTTCGAACAGTAAAATCCTACTTTCTTTCTGAATTTGAAAACCATTATTTATTTTGTTTCCGCTGAGAAACACGCAATGAGGCATAATAGATAAGGTCGTATTGCTTTGCCGTAACTGAAAACTTGGCTTAAAAGAAAATCGGATAAAGGCAAAAAGTTTTTTTTTAAAAATCAAATTAATAACAAAGCACTCGATTTAATTATCCTTAATCAGTTAGCAGATTATGGTTACCAGGGAAACGGACACAGATTCAAGCGGATTATGAGCCGGCTATGTGGATAATATATTTTCGATCGGACAGTCGGATCTTTGGGAAATCATGTCCGGTAGCCATCTCGGTACTCTTCTTAGGCGAACAAATTCATAAAACGAATTTTTATCCGTTTGTCAATGCAACGGACTTTTTTGTCATACACGCACACTAATTAATGGATCTAGAGTCTGTCTGAATCAAGATTATGATCATTACTATAATTACGGTTCTCTAATAAGCTTCATGCAGCGAATGATTTTAGTTTTGAAAAAAAAGTATTATAATTACAAGTGCCGTCAAAAACTAACGGATTTATTTAGACATTGTTTTTAATTACTGTTGTAGATTACGCGTGACGAACCACACAAAATAATGAGCAACAAAACCAGGTATTGATATAGAAAAATAAGTTATATTAAACGTAAAGATACAAACTGGAACGCAGGTTAGTAATCCAGGAATACGATTAGTAAGGAATATATATACACAAATCTTGGAAGTGAAGCCGTGCTGGAATTAGTATACCCGTGTAATATTATTCTGGCTGAGTGGTGCTCAGAGCTACTATGACTACTGACACGGTATTCTGTGTGTAACTTCGGTATCTCTCAGTAACTTACGGACCACTTACGGTACTCCTAACGGATCTGACGTATCTCACTATGGCAGGAGTATATGTATACACAAGTCGAGTCCATTA
Source organism: Ascarosepion bandense (assembly GCA_037127315.1). Taxonomy (NCBI): domain Eukaryota; kingdom Metazoa; phylum Mollusca; class Cephalopoda; order Sepiida; family Sepiidae; genus Ascarosepion; species Ascarosepion bandense. Next base: position 7,022,542 of record JBBBDQ010000346.1, read on the forward strand.
TCATAGAAAAAGGGGAAATCTCACAACAATTATAATGTACAATATCATGAACTTCACGTTCCTCGAAATGTTTTTGTTTATTTCCAATTAACGCAGTATTTGTCCAGACTGGCGAAACTATTTGTATAAGTAAAGATATGCCTCTCAATATGTATATATATATCTAAACGTATTTATAAATGGAATTTTGTCTGTGTGTGTCTGTGTGTGTCTGTCCGTTACCTATAGAATTCGAAACGGCTGGTCCGATTTTCTTAAAAATTTACACAGTTGTACTATAAGCGTCTGCGAGTGTTCTTAGCTAGGTTTTGTGTCCAGGTACCCCCGATAAATATCGAAAATCGATAATCAAAAAAATCGGGTTATAGAAGGAGTGGTCCGATTTTAATCAAATTTGATACACTCATAGACAAAGGCATAAGAAACGATATTCAGAGGTTTCAAGGTTGTAGTTCTTACAATAGTGCAGAAAATCGATTTTATATATATATATAAGGCAAGATGTTTGTGTATGTGTCTGTTTATCTGTCTGTATGTCCTTTATACAAATCCACAATTTTTATCCTATTCTCACCAAGCTTCGCACAAATATTCTTTAGGCTGAGTCTGAGCTCAAGGACCATGGATTAGTTTTAAAGATTTCATTACACCCGAGCAACGCTGGGCTATACTGCTAAAACTCAATTGGAGTAGATAGACTAAACTATCGCCCGGTTCACACTCCATCCACGTCTATTGAACAGGTGAAGAGGCTCATCCCTTGTTTCCTGTTTAGGATGCGGTTTCCGGTTTTTTCTGTTTTCCAGTCTTCTCACTCCTATGTGGCCCCATGCGCATCGGTGGCGTTACCGCCTTGCTCGGGATGATATGATTAAAAAAAAAACCACATATATATATATATATATATATATACGAAATTTTTCGAAATAAATTATTTCCAACATATTAATTTATTCGTTTGAACGGACAGAACTTTTTTGGTTACCTTGTATATTCATGTATCTATAGTTAAAGCGTACATTATAATTTCCACTGGCTTTAATCGTTTGATAAATCGTTTAGAAAATATCTATTTTCCGGTAGGAATCGAAACTACAAACTCCCACATCGGAGAGATGCCGTTTTTAGACCATACATGTCTTTACCCACGGAAGATTTCGTAGAAATGTACAAAGCAACAATAAATCTTCTCTCAAATTTCACTATTCACCAGAAAATAGTAACATTTTAAATGTTATTACAGAAATAATGAGTCATACTTGTTTATACTAATTGATTGAAAACATAGAAAATATAATTGTATACTACAATCAGAAAGCATGTTCAACAAGGAATTAAAAATTTGAAAAAATATATAACGATTTCAGGCGGTAACTATAACAGGCTTGACTGCTATGCAATTGGGGTCCCCGGCTGGGGGCGGTCATGTAAAGACATAATGTACTGCTAAATAATAATCTCAGAGTATATTTTTATCAAGATATCTAATTTTTTTTTTTAAATCACATCACCCAAGCAAGGCGGTAAGGCCACTGGTGTGCAGGGGGCTACATAAGAATGAATAGATTGGAAAAGAGAAAGCCGACAGCTATAATTATCATTGGCTTATTTCTATATATGCAAATACACAAAGAAAGAGCTTATCCCAACTTCCTCAACTAACTAAAAAATCATTTTATTTACCACAAATTAGGAACTGTTGATACATCTATATAATAATAATATAATAATAATATATAATAATATATAATAATAATATATAATAATATATACTAATATATAATAATATATCTATATAATAATATATAATAATATATAATAATTATAATATATAATAATAATAATTAATAATAATAATATAATAATAATATATAATAATAATATAATAATAATATATAATAATATATAATAATAATATATAATAATATATAATAATATATAATATATATATATATAATAATATATAATAATATATAATAATATATAATAATTATAATATATAATAATAATAATAATTAATAATAATAATATAATAATAATATATAATAATATATAATAGTAATATAATAATAATATATAATAATATATAATAATAATATATAATAATATATACTAATATATAATAATATATATATATATAATAATATATAATAATATATAATAATATATAATAATTATAATATATAATAATAATAATAATTAATAATAATAATATAATAATAATATATAATAATATATAATAATAATATATAATAATATATACTAATATATAATAATATATATATATAATAATATATAATAATATATGATAATATATAATAATTATAATATATAATAATAATAATAATTAATAATAATAATATAATAATAATATATAATAATATATAATAATAATATAATAATAATATATAATAATATATAATAATATATAATAATAATATATAATAATATATACTAATATATAATATATATATATATAATAATATATAATAATATATAATAATATATAATAATTATAATATATAATAATAATAATAATTAATAATAATAATATAATAATAATATATAATAATATATAATAATAATATAATAATAATATATAATAATATATAATAATAATATATAATAATATATTATATCTATGTCCCATTGCACCAGTTATCAATCCAGTAAGCCCAGTTTTAAAACCGACATTTGCAAAAAATAAATACATCGTTACAAATCAGGGATCAATTTGACACTATATTTATATTGTGAACAAGTCAGTCAGTTGAGTGCGATACGTGATACACGCTTGGGCGATCATGTCTCTTTCGAGACATGACTGACTGGGCAGAAGATTATCCCGCAGTAGGTTACCATTGCTTTCTGCGGTAGACTGGTTGCCGACCAAGGCTATAGAACCCAATCTGTCCTGTTATTTAACCCATAACTGGAAGGAAGAGACGGATTAATACCTTTCCCAAGGGTATCTGCGCGTAAGTGAATGCAATGAATTCGGCTGGAATTCGAACTCGGCTCCCCGATTTCTCGTTCTGAGCCGATATCCAATGCGCCACAACACAAGAGCTCGTTCTAAAAAACATCGATAAATTTCGTGGGTACAGCGTGGAACCTTCTTTTAACTGATGTCGTTCCCATGTCTACTCTGACCCAACTGTTCGTGTCCCAGCTATGGATAAATAAGGAACCCCCCCCAAACAAGAGCAGACATTATGAACGTATAAAAATAAATTTCTATATTTAAAAAATACCAACAATACATATTTATCGTAAAATTACCGATAATACCCATTTATAGTATATATATAGTTGAAGCCATAACATTGTTTTCAAAATATTTAGATTTCGGCATTAAATAATCTATAGAGGTTGATATGCCACTAAACAAAATCAACCAAATAAATCAACGGCCGTGGATTCAGAAATGTCAAATGATTGCTAGTCTACAAAAACCATTCCGAAAAAGAAATGCTTATTTTATACGAGTGGACCAGCTTAAGTAGTGCCCAGTGGACTCTATTGCCAAATGTTAGTTTATAAAGTCGGTAAAAGTTTTGTTTTGTTTGATTTTTAATTCTCTAAATAAACTTACCAGGTCTTGAACGCTAACTACTTCTCCAGAGAAAAAAGTAACTAACTCAGTTACAAAAAAAGGGTTACCTGGCAAACAGTGAACTCATAACGGAAGCAACATGATCTTGTTATCAGTCAGTCAGTTAAGTGCTATACGTGATAAACGCTTAGGCGATCATGTCACAAAAGAGACATGACTGACTAAGCAATTTTTTCCGCGATAGGTTGCCATTACTTTCTGCCGTAGACTAGTTGCTAACAAAAGCTATAGAAACCAATTTGTCCTGTTATTTAACCCATAGAGGGAGAAGAGACGGATTAATAACTTTCTCAGGGGTATCTGCGCGTAAGCGAATGCAACTGGAATTTGAACTCGGCTCTCCGATTTCTCGTTCCGAGCCGATATCCACTGCACCACAACGAACATCCGATCTTGTCATAGTAAACAAAATTAGGATGGTACGTTATATATATATGGATGAAATGTCTAACAACAATTTTAGCTGTTTGCAGTTAACTATCATAGAGCCAGCAGAAAAGATTAATTGCATACCCTATTGCTTTAGGTGCCACATTCCATCAGTTTGTTATGAATAATGGTTCTCCATAGCTTCCCTTTTCTTTGAATCTTTGAATTGACATAACTTCTTGAGAGTGATATTTTAATGGTTTGCCATTGTTTTCTTTATATTTATTGAATACCATACCTTCTAGACTTAGGTGGTTCATAGCTCTCCACAACATATATTTACTTATTTGTCTTTTAATTTTAATAAATGGCCTTTTGGTGGGGATAGCAAACGTGTTTTAGTAGATTTCTCTGTTTTTTTTGTTTTTGTTTTTTTTGTTTTGTTTTGTTTTTTTGTTTTTTGGGGGGTGGGGGTGGGGTCTTAAACAGTGAAATTAACCGGATTTGATCAAAAAACCCTACTTAAGAAAATTGTGCTTCTTGACAGGAATCAAACTTGCTTCTTCTTTGTCCATCAAAGAAATTACTCTTATAGCCGAAACATGCCCTTACCAATTAGGCTACAGAACACCGTCATGATAACGCCGGGCTCAATTACCTACTTAAGGAATGCACTTCTCTTATTAACTTTAACGCCTCCAAAACCAAACTTCTCTCTATTAATCACATGAAAAACTCATCTCTGCTCTCCAACAGCATGACTGATGCTAATCTTCAGGGGAGGGACTCGTTCCGTCTTTTCAGGTTAACGTTTTCGGCTGACATAACATGGAAAGACTATATTGAATCTATTACTAGTTCTGAATGAAGTTGATTTAATGTGTCACGTTTACATATCTATAAGTCTATCATTCGTCGAGAATTTAAAATTGAGTTGGTTAGATTTAACTGTAGGCCGTATCCTAAGCGTGTCTTTTTTTCGCACTTCTTTCCGTTTCCATACTTTCCAGCTAAATTTAATCGGCAAAAATTTTAATGTAATGTCAATCGCTACCTACTGTCTTCCTTATTACTTTTCCTTTTTTCTTACTCTTTACTAATATTTCTCACTCTGCCATACCCACTAAGCCCTTGTATCTCAGTGGCTTTACTGCCTTGCTTGGGGTGAAATCGATTAGAAAATATTAATGTTTTGTTTTTGCTTTGTGGATGCGTTTGTTATTGGGTACACGCGTTTAAGATAATATTAAAGTCAACTGACCGAGATCGAACTAAAGGACAGTGTGCCTCCACCCTCGACGACAACACTCGAATCCGTTTTCCTTTTACCACTAGGGGAACTACTACTGCTTTAGCCGAAGCGTTCCCTTATCTATTAATTGAATTAGGAAAGATACAGGAAGATTTTCCCCTTGCCTTCCTCACGGTTTTATAATTGGAGTCGTAGTTCATTTAGACTGAATACCTGGGACAAGAATAGGTGGATTTATGTTTTTCCAAAAGACAAAGGTAAACCCAACAGACTACGCCGGTATGTGAACTCGGATCTCCGATTTCAATTTCCACGCCGATAACGGTTATGCTATTCGCACGTTCCAATTGCTGAATTCAAAATATGCTCTAATTTGTTTCAAATTAAATAGAAACGAGGCGGGGAGGAAAAAATCTCACTTTTTTATTTCCTTTCCTTTTTTTTTTTTTTTCACTATACGTTATTCACGTACATAAGGTTTATAGTTACGGCGATCCAAACAAATTTTCCCTTTTCTTGTTCGGAAAAAATAATGACTTATTTATTTCTTCTTTACACAAAGAAGAAAAACAAAAAAATCACTTTGGTTAAAGAAAAAATTAACTAACAGATTTTCTTCCTTTCTTGTTACCCCGATTACCCTGTTTTAGCTCCTCTGTGTTTTGCGTTATGGTTTTCGAAAACCACTGTTGTGAGTACTGGTCGCTTTTATCGTCTTTTTTACGTCTCACTGTTTGCTTAAACACTCCTAACTTTTATAATTTATCCACATAATTCTAACGTTTGTCTCTGGGTGTTCAAGTGCGACTTTAGTAACCATACATTCCTTCTTAAGTTTACTCACAGATTTTGCCGAAACTGACGCCTGTGAAACAAAAATCCACTTTAATTGCATATACAGTAACTTACGAAAAGTCATGAATTTGTTCTCTAGCCCAATGAAGTCTAGCTACTCGATGTGTCATCGATTCATCAAGTTGTCGGAAGACTTTTAGAGCTATACCGTCTCGACAGTTATCTCTAGTTCCCTAGATTGGCGCAGGATGCTGTGTCCTAATAGACATCTCCACTGCCTATAATAAATGATCGACTGGACTCATCTCGGATGAATGTGGTCAACCCATCATTCGTTTTGAAGTTCCCAGGCAATTTTGGGAAACATAGTTCCGATGACAAAGTGCATTATCCGACGGGAATAATCAAACGTTCTCGCAGTATACGTTAATGCTACTGATAAGATTAACCGTTTCTTTACAAAGAAAAATTCGGCATTTATTGACCCAACAGTTAGCGTTACTATCAGTTGAAGCTTATGAAATGTCTAAAAAGGAGAAAATACGCTTTTCAAGCGCACTAGCCGTTATATCTCATTTTTAGTATTAATGGTGGTTTTCTTCCTAGCTTTTGGTTTGATCTGCGGAATGTCAACATCTTCGAAATATTCTATCCATTTTAGTTGCGTTATGGGGCCTGTTTATAGGAATGGGCGCAGGTTAGCATTTATTAATGGAGGAAGAGTCCATTCTTATAAATAGGGCACCATAAGAAGTTTTCTACTTATGTCAAAAGTCTTCATGATATTTTATCTTTTTGTTATTCGGAAAAGTCCTATATTTGTGATTCTGTAGCGCCAGTCTGTGAAATCTGATGAAGAATACTTTTCTTGAAGACTGAGAGTTTACATTCGCTCAAAGTCATTCTAAATTATTGGTCTGAGAAGTGTTGTATATAGTTGATTGTTCAGGCCTTTCTGAACGAGCTGGACGCCATACGTGACATCCATGTGAGAGACTAGATCAAATAAATCTCTTCAACCTTGCATTAGTCACCTCTGTTTTCCGAAAAAAGTCTAAAATCCCTAGGATGTTCACACGCCCTAATACAAAAATGCTTATAGTGCGACAGTTATATAACATATTGTCGTACTTCAGAAAGAAATGACAGTCGCCATTACAATACTGATCAAATCAAAATTTGAACTTTATACAATAATTCAATGGAATGAAAATAAACATGTAATTTACCCGTTGAGCACACCAATACAAAGAGAGAAAACATTAATTCAAAATAATATTTACATCAGTTGCATATTATAATAAGCTTCTGATGATGACATAGTGTATGCAACTCCGAGTCATGCTATAGACTTAGGAAATATGGGTATTTATTAATATATATTTAGTAGCTCTATTATATTATATTGAGCACTGTTTTTGACACCAAAAAATATGTTTATATGTACGCATACTTGCGTGTGTATATATACCTATTGATATCCCTGTGTGTGTGTGTATATATATATATATATAGTTCATCGAGGCAGCAGATAATTTTCTAAACATATATTGTTAAATATAACAAACAATGAATATCTATTATATTTAATCATGAGCCGTTCTAAACATCGTATTTTGGCTTAAATTTCAGATGAAAATAAAGACAAAAAATGTCAAACATTTGGATATTATTTTACTATGCTGGCTCTAAGCTTTCGGCTCACCTGAATTATCTTCAGAGAGGTTACAGAGACGTTAACATAAAGACATATACCATAAAAAATGATATTATCTTGTGTTGACATTGCTATGCGACGATAACAGTCATCGAATAGCAGACGCACTTCGTAAATTTGTAATGCGTTTCTATGACGTCACAACACATGAGACACCTAAATGTAAACAGCAGAACCATATGTCCAAATGCAGTATAATGTGTTGTGACTAGATTAAAATGTAATTTTATTGAGTGTGAGTTGCTTTGATTTAATGTAGATGGCCTCCAATATCTGAAGCTTCTTTTTACTCTGTGTATGTGTGAGTATTATTGTGTTATCGACTAAAATATGTCGAATATTACATACATGGCTAAGTTTTTCTAAGAAATGTAAATTTAATTGAACTATGATCGGAAAGGTGGCAAGTAAGTCTACGGGCGAGCGTGGATGTAGTAAAATCAATATAGTACCAGGGATACAATCTCTGAACGGGCAGGTAAATTGATGCACTACACTGGTTTTCTGTAAAGGATTTAGTTGTGTGTTTGTAGGGTATTTAGAGACTATAACTTTTGAACACACACACACACACACACACACACACACACACACACACACACACACACACACATATATATATATATATATATATATGTATATATATATATAAATTCAGATAAAATTTAGAGGGGAAATAGCCATTTTCAACATGTCAGTTGAAGACATGTGTTGTCAACCTCATTTAATCAAAGAATGATGAAAAATTCTAATGCTGGAGGCAGGGGCTACTAAAGGAAAGGGTGGGGAAATTTTGGATATTATAGGGTTAAGCTAGAGAAATTAGTAGAAATTTCTCTTATGGTAGTGGCAAGCATGTGGCTTGACCATTGTGTTAGTAATGGTAGATTGGGGGAAGGATTACTGCTTCACCTAGTTTTTTAAAAATTCTAATGTGACTAAATGGAAGAATGAGATTATTATTACAATTTAAATTTATTGCTGTGACAACACATCTAATAATTTCTCTACGTTTATTCAGAAGTACATTCTGATGTTGAAATTTCAAAATCTTAATTTTTTCTGTTAACTATAGATTACATCTATCTCTTATGCTATTAGGAGTACTTGCCTTGCCTATCAGCTTCCACTTTATCTGTGGATTTAGGTTATTTTATTTCAATTCCCAGTATTTTCGGAAAAGGTTTGTTTGATACCTTAAATTAGGGTTAGTGAAGGAGTGCCTGTGTGTATAAAGCTTTTGCTTCCATATTTCCGCCAAAATTCCGATATAAATGTTATATTTCTTCTTATTTTCCTTAGGGTAGATGGTAGCTTGAGCGATCACATTTGCAGATCTACATTTACCCTCAACTGGACAGTTTTCTTTAGATCTACAATTACAGGGGGGTATATTCAAACGTTATATTTAGAAGATACCCATATTTGAAATAAACACACCTGTTTTATTTTTTAGTCTATTAAGTATTGCATCTATCGCCCTGCGCATCTGAGAAATCTTAAGAAAGAGAATATGCCCTCCTTTATAGGAGAAACAACCGGTTGATCCGGCGTTTTTTAATCCGATCACGCAAAGAAAGGGAACAGCCTAGCAAGTTTCTATTTTCCTTTTAATGAAAACTCATTTCTTCTTTCGGATTATTTTCCTCGAGAGCCATATCTGCTCGGTTTTGTATCTGAAACGTAAACAAAGAAATTTCTAGAGAATTAATAGATTTAATTTTTCATCTGATATTTTTGTTAATTCGAACGCTATTTTTATCCAATATCAAAACCGAGTGGCAACTTTTTTTTAATTAAATATGCTCTATCTCAGACATTGAGCACTTATATCCATAAATATAACATACCTTAAAACTATATTTTACAATATATATTGTAGAGGATTTTTGGTCCTCTAACGATTTATATTACGATTCGTCCAACAAGAAATAATAAAAACAACAACTCCAATTTGTAACCAATAAATCAAAATATATTCAACAACAAGACATGTAATATCAGTACATACAGTAAGGTAAGGTAAAGTAAAGAGGAAAGAATTGTTCCCCTTTATCTGTTCGGAGACAAAGCAAGTTTAAAAGAATTTTTTTCTTGAGCTGAAAAAAGGGTTTGTAACAGTTATTAAGATTTTCATGTAAGAACAAATAAAATACAATTATTTGGAATGTAATTGTAAATGGTACAGATTTTGTTCAAAGATCAAAAATCAAAGGTTCTTGAAAAAAATAAATGTTTCAGACAGAAGAAAAAGTTCTGTGTCTGTATGTGCATTAGGCAGAGGTGAGTAGATGAGAAGGGAGACTTACATGTGGTGTAGTCTTAGGCAGCCTGTAGGGTCTACTCATTAAGCTTCGAAAACTCGTATTTATCTGCAGAAAGTAACTCGACGAGCAAGCGCGGGAGAAACTTTATTTATATGAGAAAAATCTATGATTGGCTAAAAATTAACTAAACAAGAAAACACACGTGAAAGTTTGTTCTGAGGTGAAAGGTTAAAGTGACTGCGATTGCTAAATTGTCTTATACAATAACAGTATTTATTTATAAGCCAATCGCAGACGAGTAAATTACATGGCTCGAATGTGGATAAGAAAAACGCATAGCAACCGCTATAATATATATATATGTGTGTGTGTGTGTGTGTGTGTGTGTGTGTGTGTGTGTGTGTGTGTGTGAATATAAGAAGAGGAAGGAAAATGTATCTTTAACCTAACATTTAACCAGTCAAACTCGGCTGTCCGATTCCTCAATTCGAGCCGCTATCTATTACTCCACCATTCTTATCTCACATTAGATGCAAAAAGACTCCAAAAACACACCACTAATGTCCTTCAAAATGCCGGAGTAGTGAATATAGGAGTTAGTTATACATATATTAATGTCATCTAGTGGTCATGAGTTCAATCCTTGAATTTGGTAGTGACACACCAATTCCAGCAGGAACTAGCAATAACTGATATCACAGGGATAAAATATCATGCTAATCAACAGATAGCCTGTATCAACCAATTTATGGAAAACTGATGATGACCAGGGGTTAGTTTGACGAAACGTTTTATTTATAATCAGTATAAGCACAGATAGTAGCAATAGTTCAAAATAATACAAAATATTGAAAATTACCCACACCAAAGATGAAATACAAAGCTATAATTGTCTTGCTAAGGATTTTGCTATAAAATTGCATTGCAAATCACTTTATTAATTAAATTGATTAGAAATAATGTTCCATGAAAATTGGTAGAAGAAATCAAATATAAATATTTATATCATTGCGAAAACCAAATCTTATAATGGAATAGGAATTAGAACAGATTATAATAGTGTAATAGCTTAATAACCATAAATTTTTAAACAGACGTGAATTGATTACAATATGCATACATAGAAACAAATACTTACTTTTACATGTTTATGTGCATTATATATATATATATATATACAATTACGCTTGTATTATTTTTCCATGTAGGTTTTTTGTTTGTCTATATGATATTTGTTATGTATGTATGTTACTTTTATATGTTATATGTTTGTATACTTTTCTATGTTTATAGATATTTTGTTTTTGTATTGTATAATCTTTTCTTTTGTTTTTTTGTTTTATGTGTATTATATATTTTAATATTTTTGTTTATGTATATTTTGTGTATTTTTGTATATATTACATTTTAATTTTTAGGAGGTTTATTATTATTATTATTATTATTATTATTATTATTATTATTATTATTATTATTTCTTTTTATTGTAATTTTGTTAGTACAAGGGTTTATAAAAGCATTATATGACTGCACAAAAAAATTCATATTTCAGAACAATACTGTTCTTTTTCAGGTGATATTTTAAAATAAATGGTGAAAATTATTTATTTAGAAAATATAAAATCATAGTTATTTAGAAAATTAAGGAGTGTTAGTTGCAGGAAATTTAATTAATTAATGTTAAATTTAATTTAATTAATTTTAAATTTAATTAATTTCAATTGTTCATTTATAACTTATAATCTAATATTACTTAAAAAATTAACTTACTAAAATAAATGATACACACAATACTTATTTGGTTTTCTTAACTGCAATATACCTTAGTATACCATAATTACTTAATTCTAATTATGACCTAAAGAATCCAGCCAATTTAACAGATGAGGTAGTACAAAATCAAATTAAAAAAACAATTAATAGATAAAAAAAAATAAAATCCAATTTGCTGTTAAAATTATTGTCTACCTATTTAAATAATGTATGGTCCTAGTATGTATCTTACCAAGACAAAATTAAAAAGTGTCATCTTGACGTTATGCTAGTTTGTACCATTTCGCGACCCAAACTTTCAACTCCTAAGTTCAACCTAATTCTCACTTTTGATTGAGCAATATTGATACACCTACAAACATATTATTTAACTTCCTCCAACTACCACTCTTTAATTTTGTAAATAACTATGAATTCATCTTATATTTTCTAAAATTCCTCTTATATTTTCTAATTTTTTGACCATTTATTTTAAAATATTATCTGCAGAAAACAGTATTGTGCTGAAAAATTTTTGTGAAGTGATATAATGCTTTTATAAACCATTGTAATAACAAAATTACAACATTAAGCTCTATTTTATACTGAGCACTCTTTATAAAAGTAAATGCATGGACAGTGCGTTTTAATCTATCTGTTCTTTCACTTCCTTATAATATATATATATATATATATATATATATATATATATATATATATAATGTGTATATTATATATAATATATAATCATTCAACCATGGCAGTGGTTGAATATATTCTTAAGTCTGACATTGAGTGAATCTAGGCAGCTTTCAAGCTTCACTAGTTATTCAGTTTTTAACCAAATTTTAACCAGTTTGTAAACTGTTTGTAAACCAGTTTGTAAAGTTAGATAGGAAACCTTCTTAGCAACATTTTGAAAAAAACTTTTGAATTTTGGTTCAGTAGAAAAAAGTTACATCAAAATATGTGAAGTCTGAAAAGGGAAACTAACTACATAACTACATAAGTGAGTTAGTGACTGACACATCTTATAAGTTTTATTTTCTATATCTTTTTCTGTTAAATATTTTTGCATGCGATTTTCAACATTTAAATTCTGATGATATTTTTTCTCATTTTTGTCAATCAAACTTTGCTTATCGCTTATAGTTTTATCAGAATTGAATATCAGAATTAATTATGAAAATAATCAATTTTTTTTTTTTTTGCATATAATTTTTTTTTCTTTGTAATATTTTGAATGCAGTTTTCAGCATTAACTTTATATTAAATTAATAGCAATGCCTGGAAAAATCATGGATTACATAAACAAATGCATGCATGAAAAGTAATTTTCTTAAAATTATGTTAAACCTGTAAAAGAACAGAACAAGTTATTAAACCTGAAAAAACAAGATATTCGAAAGAAGTAAAAAGTAAGAAATTTTTACTTAAATTATTGCAGTTAAAAATAAAATTTGAATGCAATATTTTAAGTAAGAAAATAAGTAGGTTTTACTTTAATTTTTACTGTATTGAACCTAATTATTTTCTTTACTTTAACCAGTTGCTAATTGATTATTTAAATATATATATGTAATATAGTAATAATACCTAAATATAATTCAAACTGAACAATCATCAGAACTTAATTTTGCATGAATCTATAAATACATGCATATGGATGGATGCGTAAATCTCTGCATATTACTTACCCGTATCTTTGAAGCTACTTTTTCCCAAAAATGTAAATGTAAAGAAACTAGTTACCGTCTTTGCACTGTGGGATTAACACATACTGGCCTTTATTTTGTTCTATTTATATTTAAAATTAAATTATAAATCTGATTTTTTTCTTCTCCCACCACGTTTTTAGTATCCTATTCCATTTTTAAGTTTTGCTATAAACCTAACATGATTATACATTTAATACAAAAATAATCGCACATCTGATTTTATGCCCATAACGAACTTTAAGAAATGAACACTGATAAATAATTCAAATCGAGAAATGGTCAGTATGATATGATAGGCAGCGATGATTGCTGAAAGATGCATGAAACTCCGAGTCGTGCGTTAAACGTAGGATAATATATATATATATATATATATATATATATATATATATACATATATATATATATATCAGTTAAAATCCAGGATAAGTTTAGTAAATAATCCAAGAGGATCCTAGTAATATCGTCTAAATATTTCGCCCTCACAGAGTCGAACAATGGATAATGTTACAAATTTACATAAAATTGGTAAAAGAAATTAATAAAGATGGAAGACGATTTGGTTCAAACAAACACTCGTTTTGTATATATATATATATATATATATATACAGGCAAGTAAACGCACATATATTTTCCTGGTGTTAATAAAATAGTGCTCAATGTAATAGAACAGAGCCATTAAGTAGATACTAATAAATATACATATCATAATATGCGCCTGATGATTGCATCGGGCATGAAACTCCGATATATAATCATTTGTGTGTGTGTGTGTGTGTGTGTGTGTGTGTGTGTGTGTGTGTGTGTGTGTGTGTGTGTGTGAATGTAAGAAAATTTTGAGAATTTCTGCATTAATGTTTTTTAATATTAGACTGGTTCATCGGTGAAATCTGTTAAAACAAAAATGTTAAAAATTGTCTGACATACCATTCCACAAGATTCCCTTCATCTTGGAGGGCATCGACTATGGAGGGATGAACTTTACCAGGTATACTTGCCCAAGATACGCTAAGCCTGAGTAAATAGCCTTCTGGCTTTCAACCCTGTTATGTGGCTGAAACTGTTCAGGTTCTTAGCTTCACAACAACCCTACGACAACAGCCGGCCATGGGGCTGATGAAGGTGATGATTACGAAGAATACCAGTATTTGCAAGTGGGTTATAAAGGAACTTGCTTTAGCTCTTCTTGCTTCTGTTGTCAGTTTTATCCTCATTGGGTACTCTCGTATTGTAGTTTGATACCAGTCTAAGCTTAAGCTTTGTAATTCTTTATTAATTCTTTATTAATTTGTTATTTATGTTTTCTTTTCTTTTTTCTTTTTTTTTTCCAGTTGTGTTTGAAAATAAATCATTTGAACACCCGAAATATCGATCAGGGGAATGGACCAAAGAACAAACTTTGCAGAACTTTTTGGATGGGCTGGATACGCCCGGTGCTGCAGACGGTAAAGTGACAGAGGAAGAATTTCTGACTTACTACGAAGGAGTCAGTATCACCGTGGAGGATGATGCCTACTTCGACATGATGATGCGACTCTCATATAGCCTTCCACCGAAATCTATGTCGCAAGACAATTTGTAGTTATGTATTCTGTTAAGGGTAAAAATAACTCCAAAGAGCATGCTTGTATTTTAATAAATAATTACTAGTTTCATATTGAACAATGATTAGTTCAACCTGTCACTCCTCTATCGTTATTGCTATGGCAGATGGTCAAACAAGTTACATTCCTTAATTTCACCAGTCCAGACCTTCACAGCTAGGACACGCCATCTCATGTTCACGTTAGCAAATCGTCACTATTTCCTTTGATAAGGAATAAGGTCCACAGAGACAGCTTCTTTCACAGGACATTTAATTGGAGTAGATAGACTAAACTATCGCCCGGTTTACACTCCACCCACATCTATTGAACAGGTGAAGAGGCTCATCCCTTGCTTCCTGTTTTGGATGCGGTTTCCGGTTTTTTCTTTTCCAATCTTTTCACTTTTTCCCTTTATTATTATTTTTTTTTTTTCAATTGGAGTAGATAGACTAAACTATCGCCCGGTTCACACCCCACCAACATCTATTGAACAGGTGAAGAGGCTCATCCCTTGTTTCCTGTTTAGGATGTGGTTTCCGGCTTTCTCTTTTCCATTCTTTTTGCCCTTACGTAGCCCCCTGCGCATCAGTGGCGTTACCGCCTTGCTTGGGGTGATATAATTAAAAAAAAAAAATTTACATTGTGGAATAAATTTGAAGTTGCTTCCCTGACAATTGCAGTTATGGACTTGAATAGTTAAGGGTTAACCGTTATCTATCCCACAGGTCCTCATAATTTGCATTTCTTATTCATTCCTTCCCCTTCACTTACAACAATCTCACTCGGTAACCCTTCTGTCTTGAGTGGCTTTGGGGCCTAGTTTTGAATTAACTAGCAATATAAAAAATGTTTCTGCACCAGAATAATATGCTGAGGTATATTTAGTGATAGTATGTTGAGAAACATTGATTTCTTGAAACAAGAGCAAGAATTAATATATTAAAAAAATCCGTCGAATTACCAGAAATATTTTATTGCTTGAGTAAACTAAATGGAAAGAAAATAAAAGGAATGAATGATGATGTTCATGCTAAAATGTATTTATACTACGTACATATGTGTGAAGTTAGTCCTATGAAAGATTGTGAACTATTTCAGAAGAATTCTTTATCTAACTAGTAGGACTTTTGGAAATATTTGTACGTAGTCAAATCAGTATTAGGCATCGTATGAAGTGTCCTATCAAGTTTGAGTATAATTCTCTGTTTGCTGGGGACTAATAATTTGCTGTTGCCGAGGGGCGAGATACGTCCTATCTCTAAACCATCCCCTAAATAAAGAGATTTTCACGCTGTTTTATTATATATTTGGCAGCGTCATCTAAGTGGATGTCAGCAGAAGTTCTTTGGCAGACAAGTGGGTAAATCCAGCAAAACGTTAAAATATCAAGAAAGTCTGTTACTTTCTTAATAGGGAATATGATATTATCCAGAAAAGTACATTTTTTCATTATTTTTATTTCATATTATTACGCATAAAATAAAAAGTGATATTTCGCTTAGATACTAAATATGCTGTCAAAATACTTAAATGTAACCTTCTCTTCTACTATATAGCTACTTTTCTAGCACTTCCCGTTTGTTGAACTCCCTTTCGTATACTTGTTTCCCGGAAAGCTATAATCTCCAAAGATTGAAATGCAACGTCAATCGCCATCTCATATCTCTTTGATTTCAATCATTTCTTATCCTTTCCCCTCGAAACACCCTGAATCGTGTTCCTCTCAATTTACTCTCACGTAACTCTCTTCACGCCAATATTCTCACCCTTCTATATTGACGTAACCTTTCGCTATTCCTCTTATGTAGTCCGCTTCGCACTAGTGGCATTACTGGATTGCTTGGGGTGAAACAATAAAAAAATAAGTAACACATCACTCAATAAGTCCAGGGCCTAAATAATAAAGCAACATTTAGGCAAAATTCGACTTTATTCATCAAGATAGTCTCCTTCTAGGGTGATACACTGATTCCAGTGCTTCTCTAACAATCTGATGTCTTTTTTTATAGAACGATTTGTCTTCGGCCTCAAAATACGCCTCAGTTTCCAATATCACTTCTTCATTGGAGCCAAATCTCTAACCTGGAGCATTTTTTTTTTAGGTTTGCAAACATCCAGTAATCGCTGGCGGACCAGATTTGGAGAATAGGATAGATGCGGAAGCAATTTGAAGTGCAATTCATGTAGTTTTGCCATCGATGCAATTGACTTATGACACTGTGCATTGTCTTAGTGAAAGGTCACTTTTTTCTTCTTCATTTGTGGCCATTCTTTTTTTGGACGATTTCTTTCTTCAAATCCATTAATAATGATACATAATATTTGCTATTGATAGTTCTTTCTTTCTCAAAGTAATCGATGAACAAAATACATTGCGCATCCCAAAATACGGAGAAAAAAACCTTACCTTCTGATGTTTGCGTCTTTGGTCATTTTGGACGGCTTTCACCTGCTGCTGTTTACTCAGCTGACTCCGGATTTGACTCCAGAGTGAAGTGGTGGATCCATGTTTCACCCATTATCACATATTTACTCAAAAACTCTTTTATGTTGCGTTGAAACAGCTGCAAACAACGCTCTGAATCGTCGATGTGTTCTTGTTTTTTGATCAAGCGTGAGCAAACGCGGCACCCAATATGAACACAGCTTTCTCATTGACAAATGTTGATGTAAAATGGGGATTACACTGCCTTCAAATATGTTTAGCTCCTCTGCTATCTCACGGAATTTCAATTTACGATCGGCCAAAACGATTTTGTGGATTTTTTTTTTTTTTGCTTTCCGTGACAACTGCCGATTTGGGGCGACCTGAGAGTTTAGCATCATTTGTGTCTGTACGACCGCATTTAAAGTCAGCAAACAACCTCTTAACTGTTGCTTCTGACAGAGCAGAGTCCCAATAACACTTGTCAAGCCATTGCTTTGCTTGAACAGTATTTTTTATCATTAGAAAACAAAACCTTATCAACACACGAAATTCAGATTTTTCCATTCTTTTGAAAATTTGAATCGGTAGCTTCACTTAAATAACTGTAATTTGTAAACTAATATTCCGATAGAGCCCAAATTTTGTCACGTGCCATTTGAAGGTTAGTACATCATAAAAATTAAATAGACTTTTTATTAGTTGTGTCATCTGTGTGTCAGGCACGGTTATTATTGAGTGATGTGTTAAATATGAGCGAAAGTTTTAGTATATGCTTTAAATAAAATATTTAATAGAAGGTTTTAAATTTGATTTTACAAAATGCTAAAAATAAAATGGTTGCTTATTAACGAAAACTATCAGACAATACAAATCATTAATCATTGAAAATATTTTACAGGTAGAAAGAGAGACGTTTTCTCTGTGCCTTTTCTGCAAATATTTTCATTATATTTATATTTGTTGATCTTACAGCTCCTCGATTTTACGAATACTCAATTGGCAGTTAGGTCCATCGTTTTATGGTTGAATGTACTAAGTGTAACTATAAGTTCTATTCTAATAGTTTCTTTTTCAGCACTGTTCGCATGTAGAACTATTTTCCGGCTTCTTGCTTTCTTCAGAAAATTTAATGCAACATCAATCGTCACATTTTGTCTCCTTGAAACCTGTCCTTTTATTGGCTTCTCTCGTCAATAATGTTTTCTCTCTTTCGCTCCCCTTGCATCTTAGAGGCTTTTTAACCTTGCTTGGGAAGAAACTATTAAAAAAAAGATAATGGTGACTTACTTTTAGAAAATTCCTTCCAGAAGAATAATATTCTTTAAAATATCCTGGCGAAATTCTAGCACTTATTTATGTGATAAACATTTTTAAAGAGTAAAATGTTAAATCTTTGTATAAGTCGGTGTTTCCAATTTGCAATCAGTTTTTGAACTTCGGTTTGACTTTTATCTGAAAATAAAAAAATTTCGTTACTCCTCTTGATTCTTCATAGTTTAGTCCTATTTGGAATTAAAAATAATATATATATATATATATATATATATATATATATATATAGAGAGAGAGAGAGAGAGAGAGAGAAAGAGAGAGCGAGAAAGAATATGAGAAAACTACTATTTTTTTAATCATTTCATCCCAAGCAAGGAAGTACTGCCACTGATGTGCAGGGGGTTACATAAGAGAATAAAAGTTTTTGGTAGGAGGAGAGTGAAGAGAAAGACAAACCAGCTGCAGGAGGTGAACGAGAAATGGCAAGAGAAGGATGTGAACACAGGAGTGAAGACAGTTGCGAAGGTAGAGAGAAAAGAAAAGAACAAGATACACGGAATTATGTAGAAAGGACTGAAATCAAGTGGACAAGAGATGGGAATTGACATTGCACTTAAATTCCTAGAAAAGAATTAAGGAAAGAGGAAAATAAAAAGGAATTCCTGGAAAAGAATTAAGGAAAGATAACAATAAAGAAAAAGAATCATGAAGAATAAAGATAACACTTAACATTGCATTTAATTTTTTTGAATACCAAAGTTGGCTGGAAAGTAAAGAGTCGGAAGAGAGTTCCACAAGTGAGAAGTGCGATAGAAGTAACTGTTAGCATCGAACTCACGGTTACATCTGACCATTCCAACTGTAAAATGATAAGACCACACCACCAATTTAGTAATGCTCGTAAATTAGTAAAGTCTTGGTTTACTATCAGAACAACTACTATAAAATTATTTATAGAAAAGACAGAGGGAAGATACGTTTCCTCAAGATCATCTGACAGTGCCCAACACTCTCCAGGCTGGTTTGAATTCAAAGTTTGCTATTTATAATAAAATATGCTTTTAAGATATGGCATATTTATAGGTTAAAGTGCTGAATATCAAGGGATATAAGTTATGTATATATATATAAGTGGTCATTGAAGTCAACATCCAGAGATGACACACTGTTTCATGCTTAATGAAATATATATATATATATATAACGATCAGAGACTTATTCCCCTATCACTAACCCCCACCAACACCTCTAACAAAACTAAATATATATAAGGAAAGAGGATTTCCATTACTTTACACACCGCCTGATGAGACATTGAAGTTTCAATGTCTAAACAATCGTACCTTTGTAGCGGATATATATAAAATGATTATGTACATGTTCTAAAATATAATTTATAATAAATATATATATATATATATATATATATATATATATATATATATATATATATATATATATATATTCACCCAACAGTTTACTTTAATCATTTTTTTTTTGCATACTTGAGTTTTTATGCATACTCTCAATGTAATTAGAAAAAAAAGCAGATGTTGATAAGATGAAAGTGAGGGTCCCAAAGGACACACCGGGCTTCTCAATCAGTCTCCTACACTCACTAGGGATTTTATGTTAGTACGCACCGGCCTCGTTCACCCTGTTACATGTTTCGGGAATTCTATTCCCATTATTAGTTAATCTTTAAATTCTATTCCCATTATTAGTTTATCTTTAAATTTCGAATGCCATAGTACAGTACAATACTTACTTTTTGTATTTCACATAAATATATGAAAATATTTGTATTTTATAGCATATGTGAAAATTGATCCGAAGAGAGCGCCGGAACATGAATTCTAGGAAAGAGACAGTCATACATTGGATCAGTGCGTCACAAGACCCTTTCATCGGCTCTGGCGCGACCATTGCTTACCAGGCACATTTAAGAATGTAATAGAGATTTATCGTCCGCTTTGTATGTGGGCAATACAGAAGCGTTATTTTCTTTTATTTTACTCAAATAAATTTTAAGTAGTGTTAGCATATTAACCTTTTTCTTTTTTACATGAAACAGTTGAATTAAATTTCCTAACTCTACCCCTAACCCTAACAATTGAATTAAATTCCTTAAAAAACAATAACAAAATTAATATTACGGGCGAATAAAAACGCTCTAACCCAAAACACACACCAAGGCCTTCTTTAAGCAATCCAGAATTCTTTATTAGTAGCCAATTTGTAAGGTGTGTCCGCCATGTGGATGTCAAAGAAATAAATAAAATTACATTTTTTGTTTATACTGATAACTATTTGAAAAATATTTCTAAATAGAGGACATTTGAATTGTATAAGAGTTTAGAAAATATTTAATAAGCTTCGAAGTTAATTATATATGTTTATATATTCTCAGCATTTGTTAATACAGCCACGTCACTGTCGCTTCAAAACCCTTGAAACGACGGGGAAGTCTCCACAGTTTTATTTTAATTTTGCCATAACATCAGCCACATTTCCAAAAAAACAGGGGTTGCTGACACCTGATATATAGCAATGAAATTGCGGATGGTTTCATAATGAGATAATTATTTGATTTTATTGTTCCTAATATTATGTTGTCACACATGAAATGACGCACTTTATAGGAAATTAATAAAACGCTTCTGAAATGTAAAATAACTAATTTATTTAGTTGAAATAGATAACATTTCGATGACTGACTCTTCTCAAACGTACCTCTAAATTTTTGATCCCATCCTTAAAAAAAAAGATTCTCATCCTTTAATATGATAAACCTTTCAAATGCTTCGATTAATTCTTCCTTATTGCAAAATGTTTTACTGCGTATGAAAAGCTCAAAATGCTAAAGAATAAGTTCTAATCAGTAGGAGAGATATCAAGTAAATATGGAAGATGAGGCAAAATTTCCGGATTCAAGTTATACAGCTTTTGAACTGTTGGTTGTGAAGCGTGTGGCCGAGCGTTGTCGTGCAGCAAAATTAAGCCATCCTTATTCACAAGTCTAAGACGTTTTTTTTTTTCAATTTTTTTGCATACCCTCAATCTCTCTACAATACGAAGTCGTTGTTATTGTTTTTCCATTAGGAAAGAATGAATAATGAATAACCTATTTGAAAGACCACCATACAGTAACCATTAACTTTTGAGGGTGCCATGGAGGTTTGTAGTATTATTTCGGTGATTCGCTTGCATCTAACCATTGACCAACACTCTTACTGTTGTTAAAGAATATCCATTTCTCATCGTTTCCACTTTAGTAGTCACAGAAAAAGATTACACAACATTGTTTCATTGTAATCATTTTCAGTGGGTTTCTGGGCAACAATATATTAAAAGAAAAAATTATCTGTAAAGAAAAATTAGTCAGGAATAAATCATGGACATTTTATAAACTAAGGAGGTTACTTCGATGGACGACCGGACCAACAGCAAACCAAAGCATGCGTTATTTCATTTGTGACAACCTAATAATTAACATGTCAATATTTCAACTTCTTTTATTTGAAGATATTTATCGTGAAACACAGAAATTACATTTGTATGAACTTTGGTAAACTGCTTATAATTATTATATAAAAGTGAGGATTTATTTCCATACTTTATGATTTATGTTCGTCACTGATACCGAATGTCATTGTGTCTTCATCGTTACAAGAAAGGTTTGTATTGATATATTGGTATTGTAAACCCTGTTCATAATTAAAGTTAATGTCAAATATTCAACTTAATAATGTCTCTTAAATATGCTATATATTTCTATGGGTTTGTGTTTTTATGTTGACGTATTATCAAGTAGTTTTACATTTTCTTTACTTTCCTGTCGAAAGAAAAGACTGTTTACTACCATCAAAGACGGTATTCCAGTTGGTGAGCCCGGCAGCCGTGAATAGGTGTGAATATCACACCAGATAATTTTAAACATTTTTTAATCCATCGATGCAATATTTGTTTGAAGGCTGAAGTGCTAAGCGGTCAGGTCGAATGTTTGTGCTGAAGACGTTAAAATTCAGGTGTGAATATGATACAAAAAATGTAATATACATATTGACAATTACAATTAGTGCGGGGTTCAAAATAGAATTAAAAAATAAAGTTGCTTTTGTAAAACTGAAAGGAACTAAGAAGTGGTATAACGTCTGCAGACAGGATGCTTTCCTGACTATGAAGGATTGGTGTCTTAATTGCTTAAGGCGTCACCCATGTAAGACAAGCTCCCGACACAGGTTCAAATATATTCAGAAGCTGTTTTATTCTGGTTTCAGGCACATATGCTTTTACAGTTGATGAGTGTATCAACCTAAAATAATGTAACAAAAAATCAACAATAAGATCAATAAATTAACTTCCTCTTGAAATTCAAACAAATATAGACAATTAGTATTTATTTCTGAGATGAGTAATTGTCAATAATCTTAGAATTATTTTCGAACTTTTGTTCTCATCTTGGTTAATATAGGTGTTATAATAGACACAACGTTTCGACCAAGTACCCTCTGGTCATCATCAGGTGTCCGTAGATTGGCTGATGTGGAAATAATTCCAAGATTATTGAAAATTACTCATCTCAGAAATAAATACAAATTATGACAAGTGGCATGAACCCAGTAACATAATCCAGTTGTCAAAATCCATCTGACACTAAATATAAAAGGCTCCAAAAATACACCACTTCGAGACGGTGGCGTAGTGGATATAGTAGTTGGTTATACATGTGTTAGTATCATTTAGTGGCCATGAGTTCTATTCTTGGACTTGGTAGTGGCGAACCAAATTCCAACCTGAAAGAACAATAATTGATTTCATGGGATATTTCGCAATAATGAACGAGATAATCCATATCAGCCAATTTATGGACACCTGATGATTACCAGAGGGTACTAGGTCGAAACGTTGTGTCTGAAATAATTTCAAAATCTAGACAAAGAGTA
The DNA here is from genome assembly GCA_037127315.1 of Ascarosepion bandense. NCBI lineage: Eukaryota > Metazoa > Mollusca > Cephalopoda > Sepiida > Sepiidae > Ascarosepion > Ascarosepion bandense. The sequence goes on from JBBBDQ010000346.1 coordinate 7,046,262, forward strand.
ATGCTGGATTGCAAGCAATCTGTGAGGAGGAATAGAAATGCTATATATAGAATTGAGTTCTCTGCGAAACCATGAGGTCTGTGTGAAAGAAATTGGTTAAAACTCCACCCACATTATATAAGCTCACCAGATATTAACTGTGCATTTGTGCCTCATAGGATTCAAATAGTTTTTCTCATATCACTTAATAAAAATAGCTTCCAGTGAATCAACCCCATTGCCTTAGAAAGAACTATCGAATCTCACGGACTGACGCTACAGAATCACATTTGAAACTATTAAAATGAGTAATTCATGTAACCTGAAAAAAAATGTTATTGTCAAAATGTTGACTTCCCACATTACCGGAAACAAAAGCTTAGAATGAAAAGTTTAATCAGTAGCGGAAATAACAATGTGCGTTGTGGTGCAGTGGATATCGGCTCGGAACGAGCAAACCGGGGAGCCGAGTTCGAATTCCAGTTGAAACCATTGTATTCACTTACACGCAAATACCCTTGGGAAAGGTATTAATCCGTCTCTTCCTTCCAGTTATGGGTTAAATAGCAGGACAGATTGGGTTCTATAGCCTTGGTCGGCAACCAGTCTACCGCAGAAAGCAATGGCAACCTACTGCGGGATAATTTTCTGCCCAGTCAGTCATGTCTCGAAAGAGACATGATCGCCGAAGCGTGTATCACGTATGGCACTTAACTGACTGTATTGACAATAGCGCTGTTTGATCAAATGATGTAGAATATTTCCTGTATGGAAACAGTTAATCTTACGGATGTCATTACTTTTGGGACATATTGAACATAAAGTTATTATTTAAAAAATACATGATGAATAAGACAAAAACTTCAAAAGCTCATCAAATTAATATATTTCTCAGCTAGTATGTACTTTCCAGGTTGAAGTTATGCACTTTTCAGGTTAAACTTGTGTCAGAAATGCATTAATGTCTGTCCGATCATTCGTGTCTGTCATCTGTAATTCAATCAAGTCAAGAACAATATTTGGAATATCAAATTATATAATAAATCTGACAACTTTAGAGAACAAAATTACCTTACTTTCAAACTCACGTATCACCTGACAGCTGGATGAAGAGTTCTCTCACAACCACCATGACGTCATTTCCTGTTACTGCTATGCAGCTCAGGGCTATGCCATACAAATTGTGGGTAGCTGGATGAAAATCGATTAGCGAAGTCTGATGACAGCCGCTGTGAGTAATACTTAGTGGAAAACAGGGTGTTACGGTTTAAAGAACTAGAATTTGCTTTTTTACAATGACAATTGGATACATTCCAAATCAATCGCAAAACAAGTCCGCATCGATAATTCAATACGCGGCAGTTGCACTCATAGACATTTCATTGATCATTTATTAGGTCGATCACCAAGATATCTATGTTAGTATATCGAATCTTACCAAAGTATAAATTTGCACGCAGGATTTTTTCAAATATCTCCATTCTTGAAAGAATTACTCCATTCTCAAGCCCACAGACGTGACTATGAAACTGTTAAAATATTAAAACAAAACGGTTAAATTCATAACCTCCCATTATTTAAAATATATAATACTCTCATAACCCTAAAAGGTTAATGCGTGAGTAATCAGCAAAACGGAGATTGGGGGTAATAGTATATCACAAATAGAAGACACGCACGCTGTGTAAAGTAGGTACCCTGCTAGTCAGTATAATTTATATTAATATCTCCTTTATTCTAATGGTATCCACGTATATAAGAGGATAGTAACATCTCATTCATGTATACCAGTCGGTTTACAATAAATACATCAATTAATCACAAACTAGAATGATTTACATATTAATTGCATAAAAAGAAATGAACAACTCACTTCGTCTATTAGACATCAAATTACGTCACTGTGCATCCCTCCATAATTTAATTAGACTTTATAAGTAACATGATAAATATTTACGAACATTTCTTAGATTTAATTTCTTTAAAAAAAAAAACAATTTTAGTTTGTTTATATATGTTTGTCGCAAAATATTTGACTATTTGGGAAAGTCATTGATGGCGACACAAACAGATTCCATGGATATTTCTTCTTGTACTCACTATAATTTTGCATTCAAAGCTTAAATAATATGGTGCGGAATAGAAAACAGTCTTTACTCTCAAGAACTGCCCATCAAAAGCGTTGATATCTGGTGATGAAAGAGGCCCGTCATTCTTGGTGATGAAGACAGGACAGTTGCCTTTGCATCACTATTGTGTTACACGAGCAGTATGGCTCTTGTTCCGTCTTGTTGATGCGTACAATATTCATCACCTAAGTGGAGTATTTTGATAATTTTAATTTTCTTATAAGAAACCACCTTAAAGTTTGAAGCTATAGCCTTAAATTCATTCATGTATAAGTATTTTAAAATTAGTACAGAATCGAATCATGACAGTACATTTTCTTTAAGCATAAACGTTCAGATAAACTTTCCAGTTAATAATATGCTCTTTACCTGGTGCCACATAGTACACAAGGCCATTTTGTGAGTTTTGAAATCGAATTTTTCCATGGGGTGAGATGATTACACTCAGTATTCTAAGAAAGGGTTGGTTTTCTGTCGAGGTTTTCTTTCATTTAGAGAACTACGTGTTATAATGCGAACGATTTCCATCTAAAAGCAAACCCATAGTTTTCTTTTCTCTGGACTGCTTAAAACCCGGTCAGCTAAACTATTTAGCCCATATGTGGGGGAGAAGAGATAGAGCCACACATAACCGACGGTAATTGAGTAAATATGCCGATATTCCATACACCACCCACACATCTTCTAAATGATGAAATTTTCAATAGATAAAACTGTAACAAACGTTGGAGAATTCGCAATAAAATTAGTAGTTTAATAAGATTACATAAATAAACGTTTAAATATTGCAGATATCTCATCATACTTAGTGTTTTCTACGATGGTTTCATTATTATGATTGAGTGAGAGAACAACATGTCAAGAAATTACTTTCAGCTGCAAATATACAAAGTTCAATATACCTCTTATGATACCCAGTCTGATAAGTGTATAACAGGCAGATGCGATACAGCCAAATGTGCCTGATGTGTCAATCAATTTTGATAAAAGCAACGCATCATGTTGCAGATGGAGCTCAAAAATACTTTCAGGTCAGATAACCCAGTTCTTCCAGACAGTCTCGCCTATTTAGATGTGACTCCCAAGTCGCCTCAGCTGCCTAATCTTTCAAGCTTAAAAAAAATCTTTCGACAATTGATCTCAAACTACTTCCACGCATGAAAAGAAATGCATAGTGCTTCAGCCCCTAAGGACATACTCGGCTGGTTACAATCAGGTAACTTGAAAGCAAATCTGTGGTACTTTAAGAAAAGAAAAAGAGAAACAACACAGTGTTTCAACAGAATGTCTGCCTTCTTCAAGTTTATTTACTTTTAAATTTTCAACTATGAAATTACATAAATCTACAAAAATTATAAGTCTTTGTACATACGTTGCTTGTCGAAATTGTAAATAAATTACAATTTTGGCACATAGCCGAAATGGGAAATGAGAAACAACTGAGGCTGGTCATCACTAACTGGCTATTAAAAATATTGCTTGTCTTGTAATAAAAGAAAAATTGTTTGATTGATTCCTCTTAGTAACTGATCAGCTCACGGAATATTCCATAATGAACAAGATCACCATCGTATTAAGTATATTTTAGTTTCATGCCTTCACGCTGGTGGTGTTTTATTCGTTTTGACACGTTAATTGCCAATACAGCCATTTTTTTTTTCGTTTCAAGGCAACAAACGTTTGTACAAAGACCTACCATTTTTGTTCTATATTTATCTATTTCTATCCTTTTTTTTTAAATATAACTGAAAGACAGACATTCGGTTGAAATATAGTTTAACATTATCAAACATTGTTTTTTCTTTTCTGTACATTTTTTCTTTTTTTTACATTTGGGCTCTTCTCCTAACTGTTGAAAATATTGGAAGGGTTACGTCAGCCATTTATTTATTATTATTATTATTATTATTATTATTATTATTACCTGTGCTTTCTTTTGTATACGCATTTCCTTCCGGGTCCCAACCAGAGACCCAAGGTCAGAAATGACTTCGTAATATTTTTCAGTTATTTTTTGCAAAAAAAAAGAAAGAAAGATAAAAATCATAATCACACACATTTTACATAGATAAAGCTCATCGTAATGTGGGAGCTGTACTTCTGGGTACAATGTTTTTGTAATTCTTTAAGCACAGACTAACGAGAATGCCTTCCGTGAGTCTATCGGAACCTTTTTCAATCAATCCGAGGGCCCCAACTACAACTGGAATTATTGATGTTTTTAAGTGCCACATTTTTTTGAGGTTTCCACTTCAAGATACTTGATTTGAAGATCTTCAAAGATGCATTACAACCTGCAGGAACTGCCATGTCAATATGAAAACACATTCTCTTTTTGTGGTCTTCGATCACGATGTCTGGGTGATTAGCTTTGATTGTTCTGTCTTTGTATATCATAAACACCCATAAAATTGTTACAGGTCTTATTTTCTATTATTATTATTATTATTATTATTATTACAAGATGAGATGATCCAATATTTGTCGATCCTTTTCAGCTGTAAACCACGCTTTATTGAAAAGCTTTAAATTTATATTACTTTTGTGTCAACTTGATATTGTCAAAAAAGTTCAAATAAAATTGGTCTACAACTTTACCTGCGTTCATCTTAATATTGAACTCATTTTAATGATCACGAGACTTTGTTAATTGATTTGTTTTTTACTCCTTATCAACCTTCTGAGAGTTATTTAAAGCCAGAAAATATTTTTAAATTATAAGAATTTTATGGCGGGGAGATAATAATGATTTAGTGATACAAGTTTTACTAATTAACCCATAGTCGCTGGGGAAGAAGTGAATTCATACCTTTCCCAATGTAATTTTCACGTAAATGAATACAACGAACACAATGGAAATTGAAACACGGTTGTCCAGTTAAAAATTCGAGCATTATCCATTACGTTACTCGCACATCCAAGATCCAATTCGATTTTTAAACGCCGCTTAGATTTCGCCCAGGACTGAAAGTATGGAGAACCAGTGAGAATCGAACCCAATACTCAGTTGTAATAAATTCTAGCAAGACAAGCTTGCTAACCATTACATCCCGTCGAAGTTCCCATACTCGCACATCCAAGATTACTTATGGTCATGAATACACCGGTTCTCGTCCGATCACCTAAGTTAAGCAGCGTTAAGCCTGTTCAGTACTTAGATGGGTGACCGCTTGGGAATACCAGGTGCTGTAAGCGTTTCTTGATGGATGTGCGTTGTGGTGCAGTGGATATCGGCTCAGAAAGAGAAATCGTGGAGCTGAGTTCGAATTCCAGTTGAATGCCCTGCATTCACTTACGCGCTAATACCCTTGGGAAAGTTATTAATCCTTCCATCCAGTTATGGGTTAAATAACAGGACAGATTGGGTTCTATAGCCTCGGCCGGCAACCAGTCTACTGCAGCAGGTTTTGGCAACCTGTTGCGGGATAATTAAAATGCCTGAGGTTTATACAGGGTAGGACTTGGGACCCTGCCCTTAAACAATTGTGACACGGTTCGTTGTCTTGGTGAAAGATCACTTTTTTCTTCTTCATTTGTGGCCGTTTTTTTGGCGATTTCTTCCTTCAAACGCATCAATAATGCTATCTAATACTCGTTATTGTCAATTTTACTATAACATTTTCTTTTGTCGGACTTCCCACCTGTAGAATTCTTTTCAAGTTATTGTTTCGCTCCTATCTACAATATTAAATGCAACGTCAATCACCATTATTTTATTCACCTGCAAATCTGCTGTAGAGCAGCTCTCAAGATGGAATGGTCTGTGGACAGAGGTGACTATAAAAATAAAAGCTTACCCTCTTCTCTCTTCTACTATTTCTTGTTCTGTTAACAGGATTATCCTATCTATATTATAATTCTACTTGTTCCTTCCTTGGTTAGTTTGTTACTTAGTTCGTCCGTCCGTTACACCACACTCTCTACACGAGCTTTTCCTTCCCCTCTATCTTTTTACTCTTCTCAGCCTTTCGCTCACCTTTGTCAAACTGAAGGATAGTAAAGAGTGAGAGAGTAGGAGGACAGATCCTATCGCATTACCTTAGCAGTAGCAGCTTAAGCTGGTGGTTGTATAGTAATTGTGTGTGTATATGTGTGTGTGTACTGTACAATACAGTAGAAATAGGTATGTTAGTTGTCGTATCCCGCGACCTAATAACGAAATTTATGGCCTCTACACCCTTGGCCATTACTCAGTTGGTCTTTTTTGTTTACAATGGACACAGGAGCCTTTAAAGTAACTTTAATTATTTTTTTAAAATTTTTAATCCCTTCTAACATTTTTGAAATTTTGTCAGAAAGTTTTGTTTTGATTTGAGTTAGCAGCTATAGAAACTTTACGACTGTTTTACAATGGAAACGTAATGATTACATCACACACTTTTTTTGGTGACAAACTCATTAATTTAGAAATTCTCGCAAAAATCAAATAATTGTCGGATTTTAATGAAACTATCAGTACTCATTATTTTTTTTAAATCTTGATAAAAATGTCTACAATAAACAAAGGAGTCATGATGTTTCAGTAATAAAAAAAAACATTTTCTCTTTCAAAACCTCTTACAGTAAAGTAGCTTCTATGGATATTACTTTTATAGATATTTTAATAAAATTACACTCTGTGTTATCGTTATTTTATTATCCGATACCTTTATGTTTGAAAGCGTTACTATCATCTGTATTATGACAAAGTAAAAATTTTCCAGAAAATCATAATTATCTTTCCGTGGAAATTCCACGGGTTCCGCTAGTTTATATTAATATCCCTTAGCACGGATATTGTGCTGTTGATATTCAGTACACATCTTCAACGATACAACAGATTGGCGACGAAGATAATTAACTATTTTGTAATAGCGGTGGACAAAGATTTGTTTTGTTTTTTTGTTTTTCGACACCTACAAATTTAAAAATGGACTTCCAGAAATGCTTTCTTGAATTTTTTTAAACAAGAATTAGCACAAAAACGGCAAGAAAAGTAACTTTCTTTGCTGATCGAAATGTTCTCAAAAAGATAAACAAACCCAGTTAAACAAAATACATTTTCTCAGGATGCTGTGTCTAAGTCAATTGGAAATTGTTCATATGAACTTCAAGACGAGGTTACATTTGATGAAAAAATGTTATGTATAATAATGTGAGAGAATTATTTCTCGCAGTTGACGAGATTAGAACTTAAGCGAAGTTTGACACGTTCAAAATTCACAAAAAGAAAGTTATTGGAAAATAAGGAAAACATTCTTTCAGTTTGTCAAGACATACTTTTGTACGGTGAACGGCTAATCAACCCGGCAGTATTAACAAAAAGAATATTGTGAAGTTTCCATACTGGACACTCGAACATTTCACGTTTGAAAGTGCTTATGCCAAGTTTCATGTATTTGAAAGAAACAGATAAAGTTGAAAACTTGGTAAAAATTTACAAGAAATGCCAGTTAATGGCTAAATCACTACACAAAATGTTTATACCCATGGCCAAAAACAGACAAGCCTTGATTTAGGCTACACATAGATTATGCAAGGCCGATAAAGGGTATATACTACATTTTTGTAGCGAGTTGTTTTATCAAAATGGCCAGAAGTATTCAGATGCAAATCGCCGACAACAAAAATCACAGTAGATTTTCTAAACGAATTGTTTGCAAGATTTGGTGTAACGGATACGATCGTATCGGGCAACGGGATGCAATTCTCATCAAAGGAATTCGCAAAATTTTCAAAATGCATACGGTGACACATTTGGCATCCTCGCTGTACCATCCAAGATCTAACGGGTTAGGAAAAAGATTTATAGTCGTTTTTAAAAGGGCATTATAAAAGGTGGAAGAAATAGAAACAAGAAATGATGAGATATAGAATTTTTTATCTGTAGACCACCAAAAGCAAACGCAAATGCAGGAATGTCTCCATCAAAGTTAATGTTTGCAAGGAGGATCAAATCAGTTTTCGATAAACTGAATCCAAATAAAGAAAAAACAATCATGAGTAACAGAACTAAGTGCGACGGAAAACGCTTCTACCCTGGTGACAGTTTACTTTAAAAATTAAAAAAAATGTCATGGGAAGATTGCAACATAGACAAACGAATTGGTTACATGATGTATTCCAAGATTGATTATAAAGAGGCACGTAAACCAAATAAAAAAGATATATACGACACGTTCAATGTGTCGATGCCTCAAGAGGTACAACAAAGACGCTCAGACAAGCGAAAAAAGAGAGCTACGGGAACGATCAAGATCGATCCAAAACATTTCAGGGGTTGTTGTAGAGTAGCTAACACCCCTCTATCGCTCTCAATATGAAATGTTCTGTGGACCGAGGTGACTATAAAAATAAAGACTAATAGCAGTCTGGAATTGGGTGTGTCATTGGCGGTTGCTATCGGACTGTGCTATATGCGACTCTAATGACTTAACCTCTCCTCTCTTTTACTATTTGTTGTTCTGTTGTCTTATTTTTATAAATATCCCTTAGCACAGATATTGTGCTGTTGATACTCATCACACATCTTCTGGGTATCGTCCTACCACTTCGACGATACAACAAAATCTCTACCATATAAATAGCATTTGATACGGGTGAAGGCGAAAGGTAAGGATTAGTGTTGTTTTGAATATTAGCCCAAGCTCCAGGGAGCTTTCCGCCAATTATAATTTACTAAAACTGTCATTTGTATTCTTGAATCATGTTCAATTTTTGCCATTACCTCAATCCTCTTGGTTCCCTGTCTTCTGATTATCTTTCACTTTCATTCCTGAATATTTATTTGCGTAAAAAAATACACAAATTATGGCACAAGGCCGAAAAGGGTGGTTGGGTAGAGGGTGATTTTCAGTATCTATCCTATAACTAACTAAACACTATCACGATCCAATCACTCATTACAATTTGCACATTCACTACAAGAACATATCTATCATCTCTCAATCCTTTACACACCACAATACCACATATCTACAAGGGATACCTAAAAAATGGGGACATAAACCCATGACAATAAAAATATATACAATAAAATAATATATATATAAAAGATTTAATGAAAAATTAAATGATGGGAGGGGGATGAACGCAAAAAAACAAACTATAATACAAGATAATTTTAAAACTAAAATTAAACAACGTTAGTAAGACCCGTCCATCCCACAAAAAAGAGTGGCTGCTGTATTTCGCCAAGCGGCGAAATCAAGACGCATACTTGCTAAGGGAGTGAGGGAGGATAAAATAATTAATAGAATGGGAAACTCAGAGGATGAGTCAGCCGAGATAAAAGAAGGCCAGAACAAACTGGGTAGGTTGGGAATCTCGACTTGGATCATAACAAAAGAGAGAGCCGAGTACAGGCTAGGAACTCATTCATTCACATTAACTAGGTACACAAAAAAGAACTACTTTAACCAAGGGAGGATTCCAAAGGAATCCAGTCCGATGCAACTAGCAGATCTAAGAGAAAATCAAGGCTAGCTCGCCACATGTACCCACCTTTTGCTGAAGGCTGTAGAAGTCAAACGTTTCCAATCACTTTCATTCCTGTAACACCACTTGCATTCTGGTGGAATTATTGCCTTGCTTGGTTAGGCTTTGCCCCCAGACATGATTACGACAGTGACCGACAAGTTGTGTCTCATTCTTGAAGGGGTGAGATGTTACCTGAAGTCATGAAATTAAGATGATTGTAAAGAGTTATTTTTCCATTAAGCAAAGTAGGCGTTATTTAGAAACAAAAGTCAATCAAAAGCGTAAACATGACGTAGAATAAAAAAAAACGAATAAAAACTTTGAAACGAGTCACGTGAAAACTGAAACTGTCATTTAACAACTGAAGTGAGAAAAGGAAGTCGATATTGACGAAGGAAACTGAAGACAAAGTTACTTAGGCTCTGACGGTGATAGCGCCCATGGAGAATTAGCAAAATTGATATGGACGTGACAGAAAGCCACACGTGAGCAAGATAAAATTCACTGATCCCTCTTTGTTTAAGAACAAAATTTTCATTGCCGGAAACTTAAGTATTCACCACGGACGGATGAACAGACGGACGCCTATTCTATTTTCAGATCTTTAGTGAGTGAGATATCGATTGTTTTCTCTTGTTTAAATATATTGGTCATTATAGTTTCGACTTTTAGAGATGCCAAATACAAAAGCTTGTCGTACGTTGTGAGACGATGAGTTTGGAGACATCAATGCTTCGTGATTTTTTCAAGAAATCTGTCTAAACTGATGATGGTTGTTTTTCCAATATGGAACTCTGGTTCTGGTTATTATCTTCTATATTGAGGTTTGAGTTTGAGTATGTGGCAATGATTTCGATTATGATTTTTTGGGGGCTTTTGATCTCTGTATCTTTGCCTAAAACAAAGTCAGATGCAAACGATTCAACGACTCACACAGAAAAAGGTGATTTTCTAAAAGCAGCTTAGATGTGGCACAAGGCCGAAAGAAAAGAAGGTCTCCGGCAGAAAAAGATTTCGTAAAGATCAAGGTTTTTGCACGTCAATTTAATCACGAAATTTTTGACGTAATAATAAAATAATGACGATTCGTTTATTTATCGATTATTGTCGAGCCCTTAGCTATGAGTGAAGTTGTAAACAAATTTTCGGCGCTCTACGGCCTTGTCAGGTTGATGGCCAGAGTTCTCAAGTGATAGTTCGCCCCTTTTTGTCGATTAGCTACGATGCGTCTTATTCATTTCAAATTTCAAAAAGGGCAAACTATCACTCGAGAACTTCAGTCAGCAGCCTGACGAGTGCGTAGAGCGCCGAAAATTTGTTCACAACTTCACTGATAGCTAAGGGCTCGACAATAATCGATGAACAAATAATTCAACAATGTTGCTTAAAAGGTATATGAATACGTTAAAAAATAATGACGTCTTCTGTTTTGATTTTCAACTCTGTCTTCTGTAACTACTGTTCCGCAACTTCGTACTATAGTGGGTTATCAGTAATAGTGAAGTGTATGTGTTGAAACAGATTAGTTTGATTTGGCCTTGTTAGTTAGATAGCCCACTATAAGTGGGGTATAAAACAAGAAAATCAACTTGTAAATTGAAACAACAATTTATATACATATAAATCAATTAAGCTTTTTACAAATAAAATTAATCTATTTTGGTTGATACAAG
>JBBBDQ010000346.1:7062500-7138804 GCA_037127315.1 Ascarosepion bandense
ATTGCTAGACTTATGAAAAGCCTCGACCTAAACAAACTCTGACCTAGACAAAAATTCCCTGATCGTCCTTAACGAATATCAACCCGGAATTATCCCTGGTTCTAGCACGGTTATTTAAATGCTGTTTGAAAGAGAAATCTTTCCCAAGTCTGTGAAAGGTGGGAAGTGTGGTGGAGACTTACCTCGCCGAAGCAAGAGAAGGCACTTTGTCTGCACATGCGTTCGTAGACGTCATGGAACCGCTAGGCGAGCTCATGCAGAGCAGTTTTTGGAAAACATGCATCATTTGTGAAAATGAGGCTTCTCAGAAGCGAGAAATTACGGTTTCTTGCTCGAAACCAAAAACACATAAAAAGAGCTAACTTCTGTTTCGGAGGCAGTTCGGTGTTGGTGATTCGTGAAGGCTACACCTTCAGGAGAGACAGCGTTTTGTTTACGGTGCGCAGGAAACGAAGTCCCGAGTAAAGCAGTGTTCCGGGTTCTACGTGAAGCAGCTGGGAGAACGGATCCAAGCGGTCATTAATTCGTCTACCAACTACACTCCGAGGAGATGCAAATACACACACAAAGACCGATTCCCTTCCAGTATAGACCCATTAGTTGGCTGGAAAGTATGGACTCGGAGAGGGTGTGCGGGGGAAAAACTGTTAGCATGCCACTTACGACTATATCTGGCCAGTTCAACTGTAAATTTATGAGACCACCTTGCCAGTTTAGGATGGAGCATAAATTCGAAAAGTTCAGACATCAGAGCAAAGAGCTCATCCGAACAACTACCATGAAAGTATTTATATAAAAAGCAGACAGGCAAGTACGACGATGAGAAAGTGAATGAAGCCGAACCACCAGATCAAGACCAATAATGTTGCCGATTAATTATCTGGATTTTATCAAGGATCTCAAGGTAAATATAGATGTAAGAGATTTTGGAGAGAAAAATTAACTTGTACGACACAGTGAATTGACTTTCTTAGCAGATGACCTAGCAATAGATTTAATATAGTGTTTCCAGTTCATGTCAGCATAGAATGTCAATCTGGCGGTTAGCATCAGCCATACTGATAGAAGACAGTGAGGTGTCCCTCTGATTATTAATGAAGAGAAGTTTAGTTTTTGAGGCGTTGAAGATAAAAAGATATATTTTGCCCCGGTTAAAGATAGACTCCAGGTCGTTTCGAGCATCGGCTTCCATTTTGACTTTGTCGAAGTGAGCAGCATTACTACTGAGACAGGAGTAAATGGTTATGTCATCGGTGAAGATACCAAATTAAAGGTTGATGTCACTCGGAAGATCGTTAAGGTAAATTAAAAACAGCCTAGAACCAAGGATGAAGCCCTGTGGGGCACCCGCATGAGTACGAAAGGATCAAGATGAGTGGCCGTTCAGGATGACTTTCATTTCACGATTTGATAGGAGAGACTGGGAAAAAACGTGCCCGGAGTCACCATAATGTTTGAGCTTATGGAGAAGACCTGTATACCGAATCCTCTAAAAGGCCTTTATGATGTCCGGGCTTCACCGATTTCATCTAGAGCAGTGCTACTCAAAGTGTGTTACGCGTACCGTCGCAGGTACGCACCTATCGTTTGCCGGTACGCAGAGATTTTCTAGAAAAGAAAGAAACAATAGTAAAACTCTATAGCAGTATTAAATTCAAATTGCTTACGAAGTATTAATATTAACTTTAAATATTTTTTCTGGATTTTTAAAAATATATGCCCTCGAAACCAGTGGCCATAACTAATATAGCACAAATATGGTACCGGTCAATGGCACACTGGGAAGACTTGTTACGTCAATGATAACTGCCCTTAGAATGAATAAGATATCATGTCCTCATGTTTATTACAGTTAGTCTCAAAATGTCCCTGAAATAGTACATATCTCAAAACAAATTCCGGGGTTCACAGTCCCCGCCTCTTACTCAGCCGGATTGGCTTGCTTTGCTTGCCGGTCCCTGGCACACTGAAAAAAAGAACTACCGGTCCGCCACATCAGATAGTTCGAGAAGCGCTGATCTAGAGCATGATAGATTTTTTTCTTCAATTATCAGCAGTTTACCTGGACAAAAGAAAGTCATATTGATGGTCTGAAAAAATTATTTACAATGGTGGATGTTGAATCAATTTGGAATAGATTATGGGCTCTTGGACTTTTACAGAAAGAGACAGAAGCCTAATAGGTTAATACAGGGTGTTGCAGCAAAATCCGACACTTTAAAAAATAGGTTAATAAAAACAAAAGTTGCATATGCAGAGACCCGACAATTTATTTAGCAACAGTTAGAGTTACATACTAGATTATTTTTCAATGTAACCGCCGCCGGCGGCGGCGACTATCTCAAGGTGAGCGCGAAATGAGTCACACACTTTAGCGATCATGTCCGTATCCATAGCGGCGAACGCCTCCACGATGGCAGCTTTCAACCGTGTTGTGGACGTGCTTGTTGGTCTTGGCCTCGATAAAGCCCTAGAGGAAATAGTTGCAGTCATGTGAGGAATGCGGCCACAATTCCGGCGACAAGTGGTGAAGAACATTGTTGAGCAGCCACGCCTGAATCATCTTGGCCTTGTGTGCAGTAGCGGAGCCCTGCTGGAAGACGTTGTGGTCTCCAGCGGCGATTTCGTCCATCCAGGGCTTCACCACGCTCCTCAGCACTTCCTGGTAGATCTCAGCGGTGGCTCTCAAGCCCTTTTGAAAGAAGAACGGAGGCATGACGTCGCCCTCACTGGAGATGACGCCAAGAATCATGACAGATGTGGGAATCATCGATTGGATTGACTATTCACCTGGTATTTCCAAGAAGGGCTGAAAGTGTCTATACCGGCTTTGACCCAAGAAGAAACGCCAGTCACTCAAGACACAATTGGTAGGTCAAAGATGTCGTTACGAAGAAGATCACGGAGTGAGTCCCACTCAACATGCTGGTAACAGAAAGAGGTCATATGAATGGGGGTTCCTGCTTAATAGATGATTAGAACAAAATGTCAATATATACCACAGAGTGGTCCAATTTACCAGGAAGGCATGACCAGAAACGTTAATGTTTACCGCGGACGGAACAACAGATAGACGAGAATTTTTTTCAGATATTTTATGAGTGAAGTATCCATTATTTTCTCTTGTTCAAGCATATCGGCCATTTTAGTTTCAACTTTCGGTGATACAAAATTTACTATTTTCGTGCTTTGTAAAAAATGAGTGTAGAGAATTTTTATTGATATTCATTATTCCCAGAAATTTCTGCAAACTGATGATGGTTGTTTCTCAAAGATTAAATTCTGGTTATAGCTATGATCGTCTTCCTTGAATGAAAAGTTGAGGGCCATGATTTCAATTATAATTCATATTCTGCAAATGATTCAATAAAAAAAAACGTCGTAAAATTTCAAGTTTTCCGCGTTGATTTCGTCACGCTGTTTTGACATCATTACAAAAAAAATGACACCGTCTCTTTTGATCTGCTACTCCTCTCCATACTATTATTAATCTGCAGTCTCCTACCTCTCGTTCTATCTCAGTGATTTTAATATATTTTGCGTGTGAAACTTACGTACTTACTTTTGCATGCACACATACATAATTCAATGTTACGAAAATTAACGAAGATTAACGAAATGGTTATAAACAACCGACAATTTGAAATTATTTGTTTGAACATTATTTTTGATCGATACTTATATTTAATTAGATATTCTGTTTATAATCAAACAGTATATATATATTTATTTTTACCGGCCTGATTACGATATATTTCAGTGCAGATATGGTTATTTGCGTGAATCGAAAATTGTGTTATATAGGCTTGATTTGACTTCGTTTAGACAGTTGGTCATTCGTGGTCGAGAGGTCTAAGACGCGACAGATCAATTAGTGGTTTCCCCTATGTGGTTAGGAGCTGCAGGTTCGAATCCTGCCGAATGACACACATTTTCATAACAAAGATTTGTCGTAAATAATCAGGCCGATAGAAATAAATATATATAATGTTTGATTATAAACAGAATATCTACTTAAATACAAGTATCGATCAAAAATAATGTTCAAACAAATAATTTCATTATTCAATATGTATCACCCACGCACATAAACTTTGCAACTTCTTAATTCTGATTGGTTAAAATATCACTGTAGATTTATCATAAGACAATTTTTAAATCGCAGTAGAGAATATTCTGGAACATTCCATCACGGTTCAGTACACAATAACTGATTGGTTAATTTAAGACCAATCACAGATTTTTGTACAAGGTAAGTTGAATTTTTACCGCCAAGTCGCTAGGAGCCTACCTAGAACGTATTTAAATGACTTGAATTGCTATTCCAGGAAATGGTTTTTAGTCGCTAAACGACTCCACGTCATTGCTTTCCTAAATCCTTCTCACTCTATGAAACGCACACACGAACACATACCTACACTGTTTGTTTGTGGTGATACCGACCGAGCAAAAGCGAGGGACCGGATGTTTGCTCTATACCGACCAGAAAGCAAATGACCAAAAATCGTCGTTGCGCATCCGAGTTCGCGCAGATGTTCCGGTTGAAAAATAAAAATTAATCAAATATCAAATTTCCATTTCGCGAGCCTACGCAAATTTTATTTACCAGCCAATGGGAAGCCCAGAATCAAATACAAGTATGAAATTCCAAACGAGCTGCTTTTGATCCAAAAAGCAGATATAAAAAGCCGAGACAAAAAGCGCTCAGACAGATAGACAGGCGAGAGTAACCAGTGTCTCCACTTGACTTAAGTTGAGCGGCTAATATGCTTGCCTCTTTCCTTCTTCCTGTCTCAAAAGTACTTACTGACTTAAGGAGCGACTACTTCAAAGACATTCCTCACATACCTCCGCTCCCCACATTCCTAAGCCTTTTATCTCTTTCAGCTCATTATTTGAACATTCTAACCTCCGTTGGACCTTTATTTCAAGTATTGCTTTAATTGTAAAACATTAATTGATATGTATATATATAAATGTTATTTTCAACTCAATTTGCTTTTCTTAATTTTATAATTATTTTATGACTTATAGTGGGCTATCTACCACAAGGCCAAATTCCGTTAACCTGCAACGGTATACAATTACCCTTCACTAGAACGGAATCCTACTACAACTAGAAAAAGAAGAAATAAGCAACCCACTATATGTTCACTATGCTAAACACTCAGAACTTTACCGAGTTAATTTATCTTCAACCCAAGTTCTATCCGAAAATTAACGACCAATCCAATGAACATTTCAATTCATTACTACCATGCAAACAAATTTTATCTAAACTTATTTATAAATGGAACTTTGTGTGTGTGTGTGTGTGTGTGTGTGTGTGTGTGTGTGTGTCCGTTACCTATAGACTCCGAAACGGCTTTAACCGATTTTCTTGAAAACTTACACAGTTGTACTATAAGCGCCTGCGAGTGTTCTTAGCTAGGTTTTGTGTCGAGGTATTTCCGATAAATATTGATCATCGGTTACCGAAAAAATTGGGTTATAGAAGGAGTTGTCCGATTTTAATCAAATTTCATACACTCATAGACAAAGACAGAAGAAACGATATTCAGAAGTTTCAAGATTGCAGTTCTTACAATAGTGCAGAAAATCGATAATATATATATGTATAAATCGATACCAGGAAATCAAAATTTGACTTACATGCATTCATTTTTCTTTCAGTCTATGGTTTCGCTTTAACTGGAAACAACTATTGCTTTTTAGTCTTTCGTGCCAACGTCCAAAGTGTCTGAGATCCAGAACCATAGATTAGTTTTAAAGCTTTCGTTAAACCCGGACAACGCCGGGCTATACTGCTAGTTTCAATTAAAACAAACTTTAATTCAACAAGTGACATTCTTTCTGAGAAACATTTGACTTCGACCAATGGGAAGAAACTCTCGTCTACTTATCTTTTCTCGAATGTATTGCATGCCTTTGTCAACCAATATTGTATATTGTTAATACATGTTTTAATTGTTGGTTAAATTATCGTTATTGTTGTCAATTCCTATCTCTTGCATCTGACTTATTTGCATGCGTTGTTGAATCTCGAATATAAATATTTGTGGTAGGATTCAGAGATATTCTGAAGGCCCGATCAGCGTGAATCTGTTAATAATTATCCTTGTGCCAGACGCGATTTGTCCAGCTACAAGATTTATGACCAGCCTGATTGCCGATATCGAAGAAGTCCGCCACACGTGAATTAAAAAATATGTTACAAACGCTATTAGAATTATTATTCATGCATTTTCTGAAAATATTTTATTCAACAAAAATTCATGTTCTTGATGTAAGTATCATTCATATATGATGAAAAGTATTACAAAATATTGAAGTTGTTTAGCAGTGGTACAAAATTTGATTTCATCAATAAAACAGGCATTCATAATAAAAAGTAATTTAATGGGTAGCAAGCTAGTCTCGTTAGATTAATTATGGCTAAATAGTATGTTCAATTCTCTCTAGTTACTCTATTCTATTGGCTTTTATCACATCTAAGCTACGCCGAGAAAATCACCATAACGAAAAAGACTCGTATAGAAATTGTTCAGTAAGGCTAATGGCGATTATCACTGACAGGATCATTCCTAACAAACCTTTCCCTGTTAAGAAGAGTGACTCATGGACTTAAAGGTAATTAGCCTTTTAATTTTATGTATTTTGTTTGTATATAACTTTAGTCTGGAGTTGTAAATTTTTAGTCGGTGTACCGATGTCTTGTCCTCAATTTTTGCTCTAATGGGATAAGACAATAAACCGGTTTAGCTGCTTTTAAACGTTATATTTTATTTCTGTATTAACAATTTACGGTATTGTTACACATCATTTTTATGAATGTTCTGTTATGCGTCCAGCCAATCCTAATACATACAGCTATAGACTATTAGTCAGTTAAATGCCATACGTAATAACACGCTTGACCGATCATGATTCGAAAAGACATGGTTGACTGGGCATTAGATTTTCCCACAATAGGTTGCTATTACTTTCTGCGGTACACTGATTGCCAGCCAAGACTATAGAACCCAATCTGTCCTGTTATTTAACCCATCACCGGAGGGAAGAGACGGATTAATACCTTTCCCAATGGTATTTGCGCATAAGTGAATGCAAAAAAATTCAACTGGAATTCAAACTCGGCTCCCCGATTTCTCGTTCCGAGCCGATATCCACTGCACCTTACACTAGTAGTTATCAATAATTCTGACTTTGAAGAGTAAACTACTATGTTAATAGTAGCGAATACTTTTAATTATAGTTTACGACAACCGTCATCTATCTTCTTGAATTATGCTCAGTTTTTATCAATACCCTAATCCTCCCCATTCTCTGTCTTGTGATTCTCTTTCACTTTCGTTTCTTTTTACCACCTTGCTTGGTTAGACTTCACTTTCGTTCCCGGTTAGCCGCTTGCTTGGTTAGGCTTGGAGTCTAGACATAATTATTACAATGATCGACTAGTTGGGCCTCATTCCTGTACGGGTTGGATGTTACCTGGAGTCATGAAATTAAGATGATTGTAAAAAGTTATTTTTTTTCCATTACGACCGACTCGTAAGTAGACGTTATTTAGAAACAAAAGTCATTCAGAAGCGCAGACGTGACGTAGAATAAGAAAAACGAATAGAAAATTAAAAGCGAGCCACGTGAAAATTGAATCTGTCATTAAACAACTGAAGTTAGAAGAGGAAGCCGGTTGTGATGAAGGAAGCCGAAGACAGTTAAAGTTACTTAGGTTCGGACGTTAAAAGCGCCTATGGAGAATTAGGTTCTGTTGATATGGACGTGACAGAAAACCACACGTGAACAAGATCAAATTCACTAATTCCACTTTCTTTTCAGAACAAAATTTCCATTGCCGGAAACTTAAATATCCGGAAGGACTAACAGACAGACGCGAATTCTATTATCAGATCTTTAGTGAGTAAGGTATCGATTGTTTTCTCTTGTTTAAATATATCGGTCATTTTAGTTTCGTCCTAAGTTTTGCCGCACGTTGTGAGACGATGAGTTTGAAAACACCAAGAAATCTATGTAAACCGATGATGATGATGATGATGATGATGATGATGATGACGACGATGATGATGGTTGTTTCTTCCAAATGGTTCTGGTTATCGTCTTCTTTGTTGAGGTTTGAGTTCGAGTTGATGATAGTGATTTCGATCATGATTTCTTTTTATTCTCAATCTCTGTATCTAATCTAAACTTGTTTATAAATGGAACTTTGTCTCTCTCTCTCTCTCTCTCTCTCTCTCTCCCTCTCTTTCTCTCTCTCTCTCTCTCTCTCTCTCTCTCTCTCTGTGTCCGTTACCTATAGACTCCGAAACGGCTGAACCGATTTTCTTGAAAATTTACACAATTGTACTATAAGCGTCTGCGAGTGTTCTTACCTAGGTTTTGTGTCGAGGTACCCCCGATAAATATCGAAAATGGATAATCGAAAAAATCGGGTTATAGAAGGAGTGGTCCGATTTTAATCAAATTTGATACACTCATAGACAAAGACACAAGAAACGATATTCAGAAGTTTCAAGGTTGCAGTTCTTACAATAGTGCAGAAAACTGATAATATATATATATATATATATATATATATATATATATATATATATATATAAAAGGGAAGATTCTTTATGAATGTTCTGTTATGCGTCCAGCCAATCCTAATATATAGGGCTATAGACTATTAGTCAGTTAAATGCCATCCGTAATAACATTTTTATGGATGTTTTGTTATGCGTCCAGCCAATCCTAATATATAGACATATTTAAAAATGGAACTTTGTAATATATGTGTGTCTGTTTATCTGCCTGTATCTTTGTATTTTTTCAGCCCTTTTATTTTAGCTTTTGCTTTGGGTTTGGCTTTAAGTAGGTATAATTGTAGTTCTTAGTCTCAGCCATCATACCATTTACTCAGAAGCCTTATTTAGCCTTCAAAATTCAGTTTACGACTTAAAAAACTTATTTAATATCGATACCAGGAAATCAAAATTTGACTTACATCCATTCATTTTTCTTTCAGTCTACGGATTCGCTTTAACTGGAAACAACTATTGCTTTTTAGTCTTTAGTGCCAACGTCCAAAGAGTCTGAGCTCCAGGACCATGGATTAGTTTTAAATCTTTCATTACACCCGAGCAACGCCGGGCTATACTGATAGTCTTTGTATAAAACAAAGTTAGATGCACACGAATCAGCGGCTCGGGCAGAAAAAAGAAAAGTCAAAGTTTTTTGCACGTTAATTTCATCACGAAAATTTGACGTCATAACAAAAAATGACGTCATCTCTTTTAATTTTCAACTCTTTCTCCAATTACTACTGTTTTGCAAGCTCCTATTAATCGCCAGGAATCTTTTATTAAATATGTTTTACCAATGAAAATTAACAAATAATAACAGAATTTAGATAAACATTCTGATATCTTGAGACTTATATTTAGTTAAAACTTTATACTTATCTCGCTCATCGTTAATCATTCCCTTATTCTTGTTGGCTAGCTTGTTCTAATGAATTTGAAAAACAACTCTTTATTACGAGCCTGTGTCTTTGACAAGTGTAATTATATTTTAAGTCCAAACTCTTTGTTTCTTTCTCTTTTCTCTCTCAAATAGAATAAGTACCTTCCCTGTGCATAAACTCAACATAACGACTACGCTTCTGTTACTAACTCAAAAGTGGTTAGGAGATGCACACACACACACGAGCTATATTCCTTAAACGTCACATCTAGTGGGTTATTTATTCCTCATTTATGTGAGTAAGCTAGCCTTGGTACATGAGGTCTCTGGCCGGTATGATGTTTCTGGCTCAAGATTGAGTTCTGTTGCACTTATCTCTTGGTCGACGAAATACGTACACTTAGTGTATCACACCTAAATCTTTCCTGGGTTATAATTCACAAAATGGCAGTACATTAGACAATATATTATACACCTGATAACAGGATCGCCTACTTCAAAGTTACTCGATCGCTGACTATCAGGCAAATATCTGCAAAAACCAGAAAACGTTTACCTCCAGCACACTTAATGAAGGGAAAAATAATCCAGGAGAGATTCAGGTGTGATAAAAAAAACGAACAAAACTAGCAAACACACCCACAAACAAAACAGACTTCAGTTATACAATCTCTTGAACTACTGTAAGGCTCTAGGTTCCAAGTTTTCAGAAGAGGAACTTCATATTATTCAGTCTTAGCCTGGTCAATGTTTCAAGTCTTAAACAAGTGTCAATGCCTCAATCCAACTGCAGGACCTCACAATTTTTAACTACTCACCCATTACAACTAAATACACCCAACAAATTCGCCGCTTTCATGAACTCGGTGCCTACATCAAGGACACTGATCTCTCGTATATCTGGTTCTGATTAGCACTTATATATAGCAGAATATTCGTCTTTACTCAGTATCGTTTTCAGGATGAAGGTTCGGTAATCTTCGATCAAGTATCAGAGAGGATTGACAATATACTCACCGAATTTGATCATTGAAGAATCCACCCCAATACCGGATACGACTGAGGAGCAAACAAATCTCCACGTCCTTTTTTAATATTCAGCTCAGAAAAATGCTCAACAAAACATTTACTTCTGCATTGACATGTTAGACTAATCAGTATCCAGATTGACTCCAAACCAATGACATCCCCTGATTTACCGATTCATAGAACTTTTTTTCCTATTAGAAGGCAGACTGTGACAGCTTTCGGTCCTATATAACAGAAGATTATTATTGTTCTTTAAACAACCAGGACCCAAAACTGTTGGGCTAATCTCGGAATGGATGCTTTCTGGAATGGAGATTTTTAGGTGCCCAAAAATATCCAACAAAAACCAGTCAGTCAGTCTTGGTTTCACCCTGAATGCGCTGTAGCCATAACTTAACGAAACCATTACTTTCCAAATCTATCACAAGGTGTGACGTAGTCTGGCCTTTACTTCTTTCAGAACAGTCCGTCATCACTGTAAGAGAGTTCTCTAAAAAGCAAAGTACCGCTACGCGCTAGATGCCCAGGCCAAGGTTGAAACGAAACAACTTGGATCTTGCAAATTCTGGATCGCCAACCAAATTATGGTCAGAGGAAAAAGCGAATGTGTCTACTACTGTAAATGATCTCGAGGTCATATACTCCTCTTCGCTTCGATCTTTGAATCAAATTCAACGTTAGATGACAAAAGCCATGATCTTTGAATCAAATTCATCGTTAGATGACAAAAGCCATGATCTTTGAATCAAATTCAATGTTAGATGACAAAAGCCATGATCTTTGAATCAAATTCAACGTTAGATGACAAAAGCCATGATCTTTGAATCAAATTCAACGTTAGATGACAAAAGCCATGATCTTTGAATCAAATTCAACGTTAGATGACAAAAGCCATGATCTTTGAATCAAATTCAACGTTAGATGACAAAAGCCATGATCTTTGAATCAAATTCAACGTTAGATGACAAAAGCCATGATCTTTGAATCAAATTCATCGTTAGATGACAAAAGCCATGATCTTTGAATCAAATTCAACGTTAGATGACAAAAGCCATGATCTTTGAATCAAATTCAACGTTAGATGACAAAAGCCATGATCTTTGAATCAAATTCAACGTTAGATGACAAAAGCCATGATCTTTGAATCAAATTCAACGTTAGATGACAAAAGCCATGATCTTTGAATCAAATTCAACGTTAGATGACAAAAGCCATGATCTTTGAATCAGATTCAACGTTAGATGACAAAAGCCATGATCTTTGAATCAAATTCAACGTTAGATGACAAAAGCCATGATCTTTGAATCAAATTCAACGTTAGATGACAAAAGCCATGATCTTTGAATCAAATTCAACGTTAGATGACAAAAGACATGATCTTTGAATCAAATTCAACGTTAGATGACAAAAGCCATGATCTTTGAATCAAATTCATCGTTAGATGACAAAAGCCATGATCTTTGAATCAAATTCAACGTTAGATGACAAAAGCCATGATCTTTGAATCAAATTCATCGTTAGATGACAAAAGCCATGATCTTTGAATCAAATTCAACGTTAGATGACAAAAGCCATGATCTTTGAATCAAATTCAACGTTAGATGACAAAAGCCATGATCTTTGAATCAAATTCATCGTTAGATGACAAAAGCCATGATCTTTGAATCAAATTCAACGTTAGATGACAAAAGCCATGATCTTTGAATCAAATTCAACGTTAGATGACAAAAGCCATGATCATTGAATCAAATTCAACGTTAGATGACAAAAGCCATGATCTTTGAATCAAATTCATCGTTAGATGACAAAAGCCATGATCTTTGAATCAAATTCAACGTTAGATGACAAAAGCCATGATCTTTGAATCAAATTCAACGTTAGATGACAAAAGCCATGATCTTTGAATCAAATTCAACGTTAGATGACAAAAGCCATGATCTTTGAATCAAATTCAACGTTAGATGACAAAAGCCATGATCTTTGAATCAAATTCAACGTTAGATGACAAAAGCCATGATCTTTGAATCAAATTCAACGTTAGATGGCAAAAGCCATGATCTTTGAATCAAATTCAACGTTAGATGACAAAAGCCATGATCTTTGAATCAAATTCAACGTTAGATGACAAAAGCCATGATCTTTGAATCAAATTCATCGTTAGATGACAAAAGCCATGATCTTTGAATCAAATTCAACGTTAGATGACAAAAGCCATGATCTTTGAATCAAATTCAACGTTAGATGACAAAAGCCATGATCTTTGAATCAAATTCAACGTTAGATGACAAAAGCCATGATCTTTGAATCAAATTCAACGTTAGATGACAAAAGCCATGATCTTTGAATCAAATTCAACGTTAGATGACAAAAGCCATGATCTTTGAATCAAATTCAACGTTAGATGACAAAAGCCATGATCTTTGAATCAAATTCATCGTTAGATGACAAAAGCCATGATCTTTGAATCAAATTCAACGTTAGATGACAAAAGCCATGATCTTTGAATCAAATTCATCGTTAGATGACAAAAGCCATGATCTTTGAATCAAATTCAACGTTAGATGACAAAAGCCATGATCTTTGAATCAAATTCAACGTTAGATGACAAAAGCCATGATCTTTGAATCAAATTCATCGTTAGATGACAAAAGCCATGATCTTTGAATCAAATTCAACGTTAGATGACAAAAGCCATGATCTTTGAATCAAATTCAACGTTAGATGACAAAAGCCATGATCTTTGAATCAAATTCATCGTTAGATGACAAAAGCCATGATCTTTGAATCAAATTCAACGTTAGATGACAAAAGCCATGATCTTTGAATCAAATTCAACGTTAGATGACAAAAGCCATGATCTTTGAATCAAATTCATCGTTAGATGACAAAAGCCATGATCTTTGAATCAAATTCAACGTTAGATGACAAAAGCCATGATCTTTGAATCAAATTCATCGTTAGATGACAAAAGCCATGATCTTTGAATCAAATTCAACGTTAGATGACAAAAGCCATGATCTTTGAATCAAATTCAACGTTAGATGACAAAAGCCATGCTCTCCACAACTTCCTACTTTTTACTGATCACATTCTCGCCAATATATTTATTTCATTAAGAGAAGTCGCTAGACATATCAAAAGCCTCGACCAAGAAGAATACACTGACCCAAACAAAATTCCAGTGATTTTTTTAAAAATATCAACCCAAAATTACATCTGATCCTAGCAAAGTTATTTAACCGCTGCTTGCTCCCAAGTATGTGAAAGGTTGGAATCTCATGTCAGATTTTCGAAAACGTGTCCTTTCTCTCCCATTATAGACCAGTTATTATCATCAGTATAATCAGTAAACATTTTGAGACCTTCATCTACAAAAAGTTCGTCGAGCGCCTAGATAGAAACAACCACATCCAACGAGTAGTATGGGTTTCAATTTGTTCGATCCTCTGCTGATGTTCTACCTCCCATTATACACAAAATTAGTAGATCCCTTGACGACTCACACAGCATAGCATCAGATATCTCGAAGTCCTTTGACAAGGTGCAGCACAAATGTTTGCGACACAAGCTCCCAAGCTAAGTAATCACTAGAAGAGATTTTTTCTATTATATATTACTCCGTAAGTGTTAGATACCTAAAGGTGTTTATTAACGGCCAGTCAATACAGGCGTCCCCAGAAGTCACTTCTCGGAACAACCATCTTTCTGATGTACACCTAAACTTATTTATAGATGGAACTTTGTCTCTGTGTGTGTCTGTGTGTGTCCGTTACCTATAGACTCCGAAACGGCTGAACCGATTTTCTTGAAAATTTATACAGTTGTACTCTAAGCGTCTGCGAGTGTTCTTAGCTAGGTTTTGTGTCGAGGTACCCCCGATAAATATCGAAAAATCGGGTTATAGCAGGAGTGGCCCATTTTTATTCAAATTTGAAACCATCATAGACAAAGAAATAAGAAACGATAATCAGAAAGATGTTTGTGTGTGTCTGTTTATCTGCCTGTATGTCTGTATTTTTTTCAGCCCTTTTATTTTAGCTTTTGCTTCGGGTTTGGCTCTAAGTAGGTATAATTGTAGTTCATAGTCTCAGCCATCATACCATTTACTCAGAGGACTTATTTAGCCTTCAAAATTCAGTTTACGATGAAAAAGGATATATAGGGAACTGAATCAGAGAGATGGTTGGAGCAATAGATCAGCGGTAATCAGAAAAAATGGGAGATTGGAATTAGATGCCATTTGGCGAAAAGCAGATGGAAAGCGGATAATCATCTAGAAGACGGTAATCTTAGCCGTTTCCTTACAAGGATACATTTGGCACTCATTAACCGAGCAGCCAGTGCTATCGTTGGTTGAAAGTTATATTTCTCTTAAAACTGACTGGGCAGAAGATTATCCCGCAGTAGGTTGCCATTGCTTTCTGCGGTAGACTGGTTGACAGCCAAGGCTATAGAACCCAATCTGTACTATTATTTAACCCATAACTGGATAGAAGAGACGAATTAATACATTTCCCAAGGGTTTTCGAGACATGATCGCCCAAAGCGTGTATCACGTATGGCTTTCAACTGACTGACTCTTAAAACATTTTTCCAGGAAAATAGGCTTCTTAAGTATTGCTAACTATATGCATTGTGGTGTAGTGGATATCGACTCGGAACGACAACTCTGGGAGCCGAGTTCGAATTCTAGTTGAATTCCTTGCATTCACTTACGCACAAATACCCTTGGGAAAGGTATTAATCCATTTCTTCCCTCCAGTTATGGGTTAAATAACAGGACAGATTGGGTTCTATAGCCTTGGTTGGCAACCAATCTACCGCAGAAAGAAATGGCAACCTATTGCGGGATAATCTTCTGCCCAGTCAGTCATGTCTCTTTCGAGACATGATCGCCCAAGTGTGTTTCACGTATGGCACTTAACTGACTGAAGTATTGTTAGTCGTTATCAACCTTTCCTGTATTGATGTTGGTTTCCTATCTAATCTTTTATTTGAAGTTGTGTGGAATGTCAGCGTCTTCATTATGTAATTATTTTCTCTTCGGGTTACGTGGTATCCATTTTAGTTGTTGCTGTTTTTGAAAGTTCTCAAGTAATGTGGTTTCTGTTATTTAAAACAGATATTTGTTATTCTGTATCGAGAGTCCACAGTGTGGGAAGAACTTTTGTCTTCGCCTAGACCAATGGATTCAACTTGTTTAAAGCAATTTTTAACCATTGATTTTTTTAACGTGGTTGTATATAGCTGACAATTTAATTATTTCTAAAATTGTTTGGCGCCATGCATGACTTCAAAAGTCGAGATCTGAGGATATTTAAGTACACGACTCAAATTTTCAAGTTAGTGTTTTTGTTTAAAGAACTGAAATTTAGACGTTTTTTTATCCGTTTTCTGACTGGATTCCTCAGGATGAGACTGTAGAAGTCATAATATCTCTTCGGCTCGAACCAAAATAAAAGATATATTAACTAAGACGATATTTCTTTTTAAGAACAGCGAAATAAGAACAATTCATCCTAGAAAATTAAATAAATGATTAAGTTCGAAATTAGTAAAACAGTATTATTATTGTTGTTGTTGTTGGATCGCCGAGGTGAATACGATAAACAGAGAACGTGTGCTGCGGTTATTCAGCATAATATCCGGTGCTAAACAGATATATACAGATCAGTACAATAATTACAGTGACAGATAAGACATAACTTACAACACAGAGAGAAGAGGTTTAGGTCGCAATAGTCACCGAAGAAATCAGTCCGAGTGACACTCGAATATTACGCTTCGAATGCTATTATTCTTTACTTAAATAGACCATTTCAGATCATGGGCCATTTCACAATTGAGAGTGCTTCAGGGGTATCAGCCACTCTGCAACAATTATTATAAGTGCCGTGTTCCTTTAGGATATGGGGGATCATAGTTCTCCTCAACTTCTTATCCTCTGTGACCCTTAGCAATGTTTTTCTTATTGCTAAGCCTCTCGACTCATGCTTATCAGATAAGGTGTTTGCTACCTTCCCCTACTTCTCTTGTCTTCGATATTCCTGGTGAGGGTTTAGTTTTCCAAGCCCTCCTTCTTCCGTGTGTGCCAATATTGCTATTTACTAAGCAGAACTTATATGTGGCACAAGATCAAAAGTATGGAGCATCCAGGGAGGATCGAACTCATCACTGAGTCATAACTTATATAGTGATACAAGAACGTCAAAGCAACCAAATATATATTCTGTACGTCGAAGTACCGAAATATTACAAATATATAAGCAATATGAAGTGCCCGAACATAATGTTTTGTAAGCAAAGATAGAAAGAGAGAAAGAAGAAAAAAAAGTATGAGAAAAAAAAGAAGAAAGAAAAGAAAAGAAAAGAAAGAAAAGAAAAGAAAGAAAATAAAGAGAGGGAAAGAATAGAATATTCTAAAGATTTCACCATAACTAATATATATAGAATATGAAGAGCTTAAAAATATGTACATGGACCAGCAATAGATAGATAGATAGATAGATAGATAGATAGATAGATAGATAGATAGAAACAGACTTATATTCGTAAAGAACAGATAGATAGATAGATAGATAGATAGATAGATAGATAGATAGATAGATAGATAGATAGATAGATAAGGGTCGTTCCCAATATTACTAGGAAAAATCTCTATGAGACTCGAAAAATGCTAGAGGAATAGAAAATCCTGAGAAGAGTTAAAACCATCTAAATAATAGTATAGCTGGAAACAGATGGAGTAATAAAAACAAAAATTGTGTTGGAGTATTGAAGAAACTCGTAACTTAATCTCCCGTATTGGCCAGCAGTGGTTTCTGGTATGAAAACCTAATGATCAAAGAACAATAATATTAATAGTAGTAACTATAACAGTGATTGACAATTTCCACAAAATTCTCGGATCAAAGGAAAATCTCTTGTGGAATCTTTCACGTAAACCTTTCTACCCTTTTCATAAATATAGATTGTGCCTGCAAAGAAGCTTTTAACCAATCAACACCTTTTTTTAGTATATTTAACTTTTGATTGGTCGAGCCGCTACGAAAACTTATTTTCCCGCCAGGGCTCTTGGATCCACATTTGGAGATCAAAAATGATATAAAAACGGGAGCGCGATCACTTCAACATCAGTCAGAACTTCAAACTCCAACGAAATATCACACGACTCCACGCATGTCTCTTCGCTGACCCAACGACTCTAAAAGAATTCTCAACAAAATTCCTTCGAGAACTTTCAATCGAACGCGTGAAATTATCAACAGAACAAATTACTTTAAAAGTGATATTTTCTCTCACTACAAACTAATTGTTTCCTCATTCAATAGCAATTAAAGGTAAATAACTCTTAACTTCTCAAGTTCAATTTTAAACTATAACATATGTACACATGCGGCCGTTGGAAGCTGGTTAATGTTTCTTTGATTCGACCTTGTGTCATACTTAACCGAACTCCCTACAGCTTACAAGTTTTATCCAGAATTGTCTGAAGGTTTTCATCAGAAGGTTGGTTGTTGGCAGGTCGGAATATATGGAATTGTGTGGAATAGTGTAAGAATAAAAATATACATTTTGCATTGAAAACAGAAATTTATTAAAAGGAAAGAATAACAAGAATTCGTAGAAATTAATGTTCAGTTAGAAAGTTTAGGGTATCTAGAATTGTAGAAAATGTTCGTAGTAGTAATGTAGGTATTTAAAGTCTTTGTTCCTTCCTCTTTTTGGTAGGTCGCGACAGGTTGAGAGAGAGAGAGCGCGAGAGCAAAACAAGTTAAGAAGTTGTATTTAACGCATCCATTTTTTTTCTCTCTGGCAAGGTGGAGCGAAAAAGAAAAAAAGAAAATTGGAAGTAGAGGTCGAATGAAATTGTGACGTGCCCTGCGTCCAGGTTGACTTCTTGAATTTTCTTTCGTTACATTGCCACGAGGTCCTCAGCTAACTGCTCCCATATCGGACTGCCTTTGACAGATTGGCGACGTGGTTTAAATAGTGAAACTTCTCATTATGCCGGCTCCAACGAGCCTTCTCGCATCTAGGTGTAAAAATACGTCATATATGAATTTGCTGTTTTTAATGCAATCAGGATTCGGGATTTTACTTTTCGTACTGACTTGTGAATAGTCATTTGAATCCACTTTTGCAGATGCGCAATTTTACTTTGGATTTTTCAAAAATGCTTTTAGTCGTGGCCTGGGTTTTTGCAAAATGTTTTTAGTTTTTAATTTCTTAACTCACTACACACACACACTAACGTTTGAACTAACATTTACCTTAAACTACACTTGTTTAATACGTGTATTTTAATTTTATTCTCAATTGCAAAATACGAACTCTGCTTCAACAAATCTTCGCATGAAGATTCCTACGAACATTCTTCTTGTTGTCACGATATTTCATATCTGCATTGACCATCCTTGTATATTTAATTGTATGTATAAACTTCTTATTTGTTAAATGTCTTCAACTACCGTCTTGTTGATTCCTTGAATATTCTTTGAATCAAATAGTTGTGGGATATTTTTGAATGAATACGCCTTGAAATATTGACTGCAAATTTTCTTTCTGATACTTTACTTAAATGCTAACACATCCCCCAACACTTTTGTTTTTATGAAAAGAGGAAAAACTTGAATATTGTCATTCCACTGGCGAATGAACCGAGTGCCTCTCACGTGTGAACTACCTTACAGAACTCAGACGACAATAGCGGGCACTGAATGGCGGATTAAATAAAAACTAGAAGTCGCCAAAAAGAAGAACAACAACAGCAGCATGTAGGGGATTTGGTATTTGTTGGGTTGTATGTGCTTCCGTATTTTACGGGTCTGGCTCTCTAGATTATTTCCCCCACAAATACAACACTCTGTTTTACAATTGCGCAAAGTGAAAGGAATAATTCACAACGGACATTAAACAACAAACAATTTATTATGTGAAAAATAAAATGGTACGTGGAAACAAATAAAATACATGATACGAAAATTGCCTTTTGGGAAATAAAACTTGGCAAGAAGTTAAATTTGTTCAAAGATGTGTATAAGTTTACATTAGCAGAGTCCGTAAATAAGTCTTTCCTACTTACATTTAGTTCATTTCAGGTGGCGACAGCGTGTCGCGTTGCTGAAAGAAAGTTCGTCGGATTTTTCTTTTCAAGGTCCTCGGAGCTAGGTCATGAACTTTGGCGTGGAAGAAATAACTTGGCCGGCAAAGTATCGGTGGCATGCGGACTTAATGGCTAGCTTGGTGACTGACCTTTTTTTTCTAACTGTGTGTATTATATACATTAATAGGGGATCAAAGAATCTTCCTGACATTAGGGTGTGAAAACATTTATTGACCAATCAGATTTATTATTTTACTATTTGTTTTGGGGCCTAAATATTTTTGTGTTAATTTACTTCCGATCCTATTTTTCTAGAATGTTCTTATTCTAAGTTTTTAGCTGATTGGTTGAGAAATATAAAAATGTAATCTAAATTCTACTGCCGTTTTGATCCAATTTTTCTAGAATGTTTTATTTGATTTCCAGTTGCTTATTTTAATAGAAAAAAAAATGTATCCCATATACCCCCCCCGCAGATTGATAAATATGGAAGTATTTATTAATATGTAATATAAGTTTTAAGATGTTTCGGCCAATGTACCTTTCTTCCAGCTTTTGTGGTGGTGTTTGTCGGTGTATTTGTCAACGTGGGGGTTGGTTTGGACAATGTGGTATTTTGTGTACTTGTAGATTGTTCAGTCGTACTTTCCTTTATTGGTAAGTCTAAGTACGCTGGTTTTGGTCTGTCTATGGAGACAGTATCAAATTTGCCTTTTATGGCAAGTTTAAAATATTTGTGGTGTCTTTCAACTACCTGGAAAGGTCCGGAGTAGGTAGGACACAAAGGTTTTTTGACTGCATCATTTCGAATAAAAACGTATTTGCAGTCGTGAAGGTCTTTTGGTGTGTAAAGTTCTTTAGTTTGTGTTCTTGTGGGTGTGTAAACTAAATCGTTCATTTTGTGTTTAAAATCTTTTACAAAAGTTGTAGTTGGTTGTAAGGAAGTGTTTTTTTCACAAAATTGACCTGGAAGTGTTAAAGATGTTCCAATAACCATTTCGGAAGCTGTACATCCCAAGTCTTCTTTGATAACATTCCTTATTGACAATAAAACAAGAGGCAAATTTTCAAACCATGTTCTGGAGTTGTTGTTAGCTGTTAAAGCTGTTTTAAGTTGTCTATGGAATCTTTCGATTAATCCATTTGCGCAGGGGTGATATGCTGTTGTTTTTATATGTTTGACTCCCAATAACTTTGTAAATTCATCGAAAAGCGTTGATTGAAATTGGGAGCCTCTGTCTGAAGGACAACCAAAGACTGCGATCCACTCTCGTAGTATGGTTTTAGAGATAGTCTCTGCTGATATATCTCTAAGTGGGACGGCCACAGGCCATCTTGTAAATCTGTCAATGATAGTAAGTATATATTGACAGTCATTTGCTATTGGCAATGGCCCGACAATATCGATGTGTAGGTTTGTGAACCTACCGTCTGGTTTTTTGAATTGTCCTGGAGGAGACTTTGTGTGTCTATTTGTTTTGCTCTTCTGACAATTCAAGCATGTTTGAGTCCAGTTTTTTATGTCAGTGTGCATATTAGGCCAAACAAAACGGTTGCTGATTAATTTTGCGGTTGCTCGGCGTCCAGGGTGTGAAAGGTTGTGGAAATGTGTAAATAACCTTTTTCTTAGTGATGGTGGTATATACGGTCTAGAGTGACCAGTTTTGACATCGCAAAGTATTGTTTTTGTTCCAAATGGAACAGGCTGTTCCTTCAGCTGTAGGGAAGTGTCGTTTAGTTTGTCTAATGTGGCATCTTTTTTTTGTTCATCTGCAATGAGCTCGAAGGTGAGATCTACCGACTCAATAGATTGTATTGTAGAGCGTGAAAGTGTATCTGCCACAATATTGTCTGAACCTTTTATGTATCGGATATCCGAGGTAAATTGTGATATATAGTCCAGTTGTCGAGTATCTCTGGGCGTATATTTCTCGGTATTTACATGTAAGGCGTAAGTAAGTGGTTTGTGGTCAGTGAAAACGGTGAAATCTCGTCCTTCGAGTAAGTGACGAAAGTGCCTTATGGACAAGTAAATTGCCAGTAACTCCCTTGAGAAGGTGCTGTATTTTCGTTGTGCAGTGTTCAATTTCACTGAGAAAAAGGATATTGGTTTTTCCAAGCCATTTTGTTTTTGTTGTAGGACTGCTCCAATTGAGTCTCCTGACGCGTCTGTTGTTAGTGAAAGTGTTGTAGTGTTGTCATTAGAAATGTAGGAGAGCTTGGTAAAATCCGCTAATGCTTTTTTAGCATTGTGAAAAGCAGTTAAAGCTTCTCCTTCAATTTGAATTTTTGAATTTTTATTTTTTTGTTGCTGCAACATGTTTGTTAGCGGGGTTAATATTCTGGAACAACGTGGAATAAATCTACGGTAGTAATTTATCAAACCGAGAAATCTTCGAAGTTGTCGCAGTGATGTTGGTTGTGGGAAATTTTGTATGGCTGTGACTTTTTCTGGGATAGGTGTGATTCCCTGTTCGTCTATCATGTGGCCTAAAAAGTTCAATTTCGAGACAGCAAAATCACATTTGCTTATGTTGATTTTCAAGCCGAAATGTGCTAGTCTCTCGAAAACTTGTAATAAATGGTCTTTATGTTCCTTGATGTCATTGCTAGCAATGAGGACATCGTCGATATAAGCAAAAGCAAATGGTAACCCTCTCAATACCTCGTCAATGAGTCTCTGGAAAGTTTGGGCAGCATTACGTAGTCCAAATGGCATTCTGGTGAATTCGAAAAGTCCAAAAGGAGTTGTAATTGCTGTTTTTTCTATGTCTTCTTCGGCTACTGGAATTTGGTAGTAAGCTTTAACCAAATCTAGTTTTGTGAAGATTCTGGTTCCTTGCAAGCCCATGGCGAAATCGTGTAGATGTGGGATTGGATATCTATCAGGAACTGTTTTTGCGTTGATGTTCCTGAAATCCCCACAAGGTCGCCATGTACCTGTTTCTGGCTTCTGGACCATATGTAGCAGTGAGGAGTATGGACTACTAGAAGGACGTATAATGCCTAATTATAACATGTGCTGAAATTCGTCTTTTGCTACTTTATATTTCTCTGGATGCAATCTGCGTGGTGATGCATGTGTGGGTGGTCCAGAGGTTGTGATATAATGTTTGGCTGTGTGACGAACTTCATCAGAATGTTTAAAGGGCGTAGTAAGAGTTGGAAATTTTGTAATCAACTCTTGCAGTCCATTCGCATCTGGTAGTGCCGCACAGATTCCTGTTGACTTGTAGATTGAGGTGATTCCCTTTGCTGTTAGGTCTGTGTTGCAATCGACGAGAGATTGCCTAGCCATGTTCACTGAAACGTTGAAATGGGACAAAAAATCAGCTCCAAGAATCGGTGTTTTTACTTGGACTATTGTGAAGATCCACGGAAAAGGTCGGCGTAAACCCAAATTGAGCGTCAGTGCTATCTCTCCGTAGGTGTCAATTCTTGATCCATTTGCTGCTTGCAGTGTGAATGAAGATAGTTGGTGTTTTTTTCTGGGATCCGGTGGAATAACGCTGATTTGTACGCCGGTGTCGACTAAAAATAAATATCCGGTATTTTTGTCTCGGATGTAAAATAGACGACTTCCTTGTTTTATACCAGCAACTAATGTCGTCTTTACTTGCTGCCGGTGTAACCGTTTCCCTGGTTTTGTGTTGAAGTGTGTGAGGTCGAATTGAAGCTGCATGGTTTTATGCACTTCCTTGCTTCACATCCAAATTTGAAATGATACCAACAGGTATCATAGGTGCGTCGCTCTCTAGAAAATGAGCTCGATCTACTTCGACTTCTGCGTCGTGAGGAGGTTCTGTAAGGACGGGAACGTTCAGATGCTTGAAACTTCACCAAACTTTGAACCTGCAGAGTTAGATTTGCCATGCCCTGCAGCAGTTCAGTATACCTGTCTGGCGTGGTTGTTTGTGCTGTTGTGTTTCTTGGTGTTGGTGTATTCCTTTGTGTTGCGTCATTTGTTGGGTTGTAAGATGTGGCGTAAACGTTCTGGTTTTGGTTATTGTCGTGTATTTTATCGGCTATTTCCGATAATCTATCCAAGTCTAAATCCTCAGGGAGTGATGCGAGTATCTGTGTTGTATGAGTGTGGAGTTTGTCTGTCCATAGTTTTTTTTAACACCGTTTCGGACATGGTGCTGCTTCCCAACAAAGATTTCATTTTCCTCAAGAGTTGTGAGGGTGTCATATGTCCAAGGGTCAAATTGTTAAATAAATCATGTAACTTTTTTCCATCCAATGTACCCATACGTCTTATAATGGCGTTCTTTAGTGTATCATATGGTTTGTCCTCAGGCATATGGTCTAGCAAATCGACCACTTCTGCCGCCACGTCGGTGGGAAGTTTTTCCACGACGTATGCATACTTTGAGGTTTGCGATGTAATTTTTTTAGCGCTAAAAAGTGCATTTAGCTGAGAAAACCATACTGGTATGTTAGTTGGGTTGTAGCTGGGAATGCTGGCTGATATTGTTGCTGTTGTGGGTTCAATGTCGTTGTTTTCCATCTTTTACACGTTGTGGTAATTTTTGTGTTGTTTTCTAATATGAGAGCTTTTTTGTGTTACGTGCTTTCACCAGTCGGAAGGTCACCAATTTTGTAGGGGATTTGGTATTTGTTGGGTTGTATGTGCTTCCGTATTTTACGGGTCTGGCTCTCTAGATTATTTCCCCCACAAATACAACACTCTGTTTTACAATTGCGCAAAGTGAAAGGAATAATTCACAACGGACATTAAACAACAAACAATTTATTATGTGAAAAATAAAATGGTACGTGGAAACAAATAAAATACATGATACGAAAATTGCCTTTTGGGAAATAAAACTTGGCAAGAAGTTAAATTTGTTCAAAGATGTGTATAAGTTTACATTAGCAGAGTCCGTAAATAAGTCTTTCCTACTTACATTTAGTTCATTTTAGGTGGCGACAGCGTGTCGCGTTGCTGAAAGAAAGTTCGTCGGATTTTTCTTTTCAAGGTCCTCGGAGCTAGGTCATGAACTTTGGCGTGGAAGAAATGACTTGGCCGGCAAAGTATCGGTGGCATGCGGACTTAATGGCTAGCTTGGTGACTGACCTTTTTTTTTCTAACTGTGTGTATTATATACATTAATAGGGGATCAAAGAATCTACCTGACATTAGGGTGTGAAAACATTTATTGACCAATCAGATTTATTATTTTACTATTTGTTTTGGGGCCTAAATATTTTTGTGTTAATTTACTTCCGATCCTATTTTTCTAGAATGTTCTTATTCTAAGTTTTTAGCTGATTGGTTGAGAAATATAAAAATGTAATCTAAATTCTACTGCCGTTTTGATCCAATTTTTCTAGAATGTTTTATTTGATTTCCAGTTGCTTATTTTAATAGAAAAAAAAATGTATCCCATAAGCAACAAGAATGAGAGCAACAACAACAACAACACCAAAAACAAAAACAACAAAAACAGCAACAAGAAAATGAAGAAATTAAATTTGCTTGGATACGTTTATTTATTTTTGAACTAGCAGTATAGCCCGGCATTGCTCGGGTGTAAACTAAAACTAATCCATTGTCCTGCAGCTCAGACTCTTTCGACGTTGGCACGAAAGACTAAAAAGCAATAGTTAGTTGTTTCCAGTTAAAGCGAAACCGTAGACTGAAAGAAAAATGAATGGATGTAAGTCAAATTTTGATTTCCTGGTATCGATATCAAATAAGTTTTTTTCATCGTAAACTGAATTTTGAAGGCTAAATAAGTCCTCTGAGTAAATGGTATGATGGCTGAGACTAAGAACTACAATTATACCTACTTAGAGCCAAACCCGAAGCAAAAGCTAAAATAAAAGGGCTGAAAAAAATACAGACATACAGGCAGATAAACAAACACACACATCTTGCCTTATATATATATATTATCGATTTTCTGCACTATTGTAAGAACTGCAACCTTGAAACTTCTGAATATCTTTGTCTATGAGTGTAACAAATTTGATTAAAATCGGACAACTCCTTCTATAATCCGATTTTTTCGATTATCAATTTTCGATTTTTATCGGAGGTACCTCGACACAAAACCTAGCTAAGAACACTCGCAGACGCTTCTAGTACAACTGTGTAAATTTTCAAGAAAATCGGTTCAGCCGTTTCGGTGTCTATAGGTAACGGACACACACACACAGACAGACACACACACACACAGAGACAAATTTCCATTTATAAATAAGTTTAGATAGATTAGGATTTTTTTAAGAAAGGTTTACGAAAAATAATACAATAAAAACTTATATTTCCTTTTTATTGTAAACGATATGCTTTATTAAAGAAAAATTTTTCATTTTTCATCCGTTACACCCAATGGTGTGTAGGGCGGCAACAAAGCTTCTCCACTTCTGCCTATCTTGGGCCAGTCAATGAATTCCAAGCTTTCATCTCATTCTCCACTGTACTTCTCCATGTCGTTCTTGGTCTTCCCCTCTTTCTTTTGCCATCTGGGGTCCAGTGCAGTGCTGTTCTTGTAATTGACTGTGGATCTTTCCGGATCACATACCCAATCCATCTCCTCCGCCTTCTTGTAATGATGAGAACAGCGGCACCATCATTAAAAGAAAAGAAAAATTCAAAATAAGTAAAAAAATGTAATAACTTAAAAGACTGACCGCTACAGAAACGCGATACCTATGAATTTTTAAAAATGGTAAACATTTCTTGAAGTATTTTAGTTTTAATTTCAAGCTAATATTTTAAATTTAATATTTTCAATAAGCAAAATATTCATTTAAAACACTTAATAAAACAGCTAAAATTTTTAACAAAATTTTTATATATTTTTTTGTTGTTGTTAAGAAAAATTCTAATAAAAATATTTTGTAAAAAAAATTGCAGCTAAAAATTAAAATACAATAGAAAATAACTAAAAAAACTGATTTACAACGAAACTAAATAAATTATCTTTCAATTCCGCATCTGTTGCTTTTTAACCTTACTTTTTACAGCAATAACACTCAAATTCTATGAATTCTGAGTTCAACTGGAAAAGCTTGAGGCTAAATTTTTCATACCTATGTGAGAACTCCGTTTTTTGGCACCTATCCTTTGGCTTTGATGTTTCATCTCTTTAGAGTGAGAAAGATATATATGTAGGCACCTCCATTAAATCGCTGAAAAAACCGCATAGTACGAATAAAAACGGCCCCAAAATTAATAAAAACAAACCTTTTCCTTCCATCAAAAGGTTTATGTTATTATTTAGAGGAAAGATCAAAGTATTTTAAATTATTTTTTTAATTTTTTTACACTTTCGAAATTTTGGTAAAAAACCTTGTTTTAATTTTAGTTAGCGGGTTACCAAATTGTTACAAGAATTTACAATGAAAAACCTTTGCATTATAAGTCATTTTTTTTGTTTTGTTTTGTTTTTTTTTTTTGTTTTTTTGTTTTTGTTTTTTTTTTTTCGGTGACAGAAATATTAATTTGGAAATTATTGCAAAAATCAAATAATTGTTGAATTTTAATGAACCTGAAAGTTCATTAAAATCCGACAATATATTTATTTTTTATTTCACTTTTTTTTTATTTGACTTATTCATACATGAATAAAATTAATTTTGAAATTATTATTTTGAAAATGTTAGTAAAAATATTTTTTTTTACATCTGTTACCCACCATCCACGCAAATTCATGAAATTTTAAGAAATTAAATTTTGTTGGGAAAACTGGATTTATTAGTTAAACGCTGGACTCATTGAGGAATGCAAATCATCTGTTTTTTTTTTTTTAAGATTTTACCTTTATTTCCGAAAATCTGCTGCCAATAGTAAAATAAAAAATGCAAAGACATTAATTTGATAAATGTTTAGTTGCTTTAATTAATAATATACACTAAGGACATCATAGTCTAAAGAAATCAAATACGATTATTAATGAAATGTTAAAAGAAATGTTTTCATTTTTTTTTTTTAATTATAATAATTTATAAACTTTCAAAAATATTCTTAAATATTTCAAAGATTTGTTGTCGGTAGTTTATTAACTTAAGTGAAGATTATATTTATTAATCGAAAATTGAAAAGTTTAATACAAATCATCGTGTTTTCATATTTCTAAAATGATTTTAAATCTTTTTTTTTGGTTTGTTTTGTGTATTTGAAGTTTTTTTGTGTGTGTCTGTGTGTCTGTGTGTGTCTGTGTGTGTGTTTGTGTGTGTGTGTGTGTGGTAATTTCTATGCGTACATTAAAAGGTCATGTGTTTCAGGGGTTCTTCCCTTTATAGGAAAAAATTGTACAATTACGTCACTTGTGATCGCTATACACTTATCTTATCTCTAATCTGACAACCTATCAATATGTTTCAAATACGGAGGAAAAATTAGAAAGTTCAAATCTGTGTTTAAGAAATAGTTTTGTTCTAAATGTCATGCTATAAATAAGTAATACTTGTGTAAATCAGATTAATTTAACATTAAAGTTGCTAATTTTCCAAAAATAATGTGTCAC
The DNA here is from genome assembly GCA_037127315.1 of Ascarosepion bandense. NCBI lineage: Eukaryota > Metazoa > Mollusca > Cephalopoda > Sepiida > Sepiidae > Ascarosepion > Ascarosepion bandense. Next base: position 7,090,578 of record JBBBDQ010000346.1, read on the forward strand.
AGATGTATATTTTTTGCAAGATTTTTAAAACCCAGAATTTAGTTTTTGTTTACAAATGTGTCGATCGCTCAAAAATGGCCGAAAAATTGAAAGATTAAAAAAAAAATTTAAAAATTTTAGATTCCAATCAATATAATTTCTGCTTGAAATACACCAGCAGAGTATTTTGCTTACTGGAAAGAGTAAATTTAATAATCGTTTAGCTTTGAATTAAAATTAAAATAAAAGTTTCAAGAAAACGTTTTTTTTTTTTTGTTTTAAAGATTCAGTTAAAAAATTAGTTATTGAAAACGAGTGGCGGTACCTAAATGAGACTGGTCGCTGAAAAGACGAAGCAACACAGAGACGAAACGGCATGTAGTAAACTTAGCAACTCATTTAAAACTCCTCTGCTGGATCCGTCTTGATCCCATCATTCCCTAGAGAGACCCGAAGTCCTTACAATTATCATCATCATTAATGATGTTGTTATAACACCCCTACTCTTAAATAAAATTTATAACTTTTCCAATTTGCAAAATAAATAATTACAAATTAAAGTTAGTTTTGCAGCTTTGCTTACAGTCAAAGGGGGATAACTCACTCATTTTGTAAAATCTAACATATTTTGCAGTTCGTATTTTTCCCCACTCTCCTTGATTTTCCATTATTTTCTCTTGTATTATTATTTGTTCGAAGATCCTTCTAATGTTTATTAATTGGATTCTTTCTTAAAAGTCTATTTTCAAGATCTAAAAATTAAATAGGTTTCCTATTTCTTCGTGAATCTCCTTGATGAGTTAATGTACGACCTGTTCGTTGTGCGTTGGATGTGCGTTGTGGTGCATTGGATATCGGCTCGGAACGAGAAATTGGTGGAGCCGAGTTCGAATTCCAGCTGAATTCATTGCCTTCACTTACGCACAAATACTCTTGGGAAAGTTATTAATCCGTCTCTATAGCCTTGGCTGGCAACCAATCTACCACAGAAAGCAATGGCAACCTACTGCGGGATAATCTTCTGCCCAGTCAGTCATGTCTTTTTCGAGACATGATCGCCCAATCGTGTTTCACGTATGGCATTTAACTGACTGATTGACGACCTGTTATCAGTGACTGCTGAATTGATTTTTCTTCAGTTGTCGAATATTTCTCTTTATCTAATTTTATTCTAACTCTATCGCAACATGGAATCTATTAAAATTCTTTTCCATTCTGTATGTATGTATGTATGTATGTATATGCGTTTATTGCTGGGTAGGATTGTCTTTGAAGTTAACGCTCAGAGTGAATGGTGAAAAGGAAGGAGGTGATAGGTGAGAGAAAAAGAGAGAAAGATAGAGACAAAAAAACAGTCGCTTGACGTTTGTCAAGGGTACGTGTTAATTACGCTCGCCTCATTTCTCTCTGGCGACGGTTGAGCTTGCTCCGTCTTTTATTTCGTTTGTGGGGCTCGAAAAGATCATTTAGGAATTCAACCCCGGATGGGATTCTGGCCTTTCCACTGGACGACAGACTAATTTCACGTCGGTTCGCGAAAAGGGTCCATAAAAAGTATTTGTTTCTAATAATTAAAGATTATTTGATTTTTTTTTTTTTTTTTTTTTTTTTTTTTTTTAGATGTTTCCTAGTTTTCTATCGCCCGAAAAGCATTTCGCATCGAGGAGTGAAATTTAACGAGTTTTGTCTTTTGGAATCGCTTTTGCGTGTGTGCTAAGCAAAGTTTGTAAATTCAAGTAAATTCGTTTATTTCTAACAAAATCAATGAGTCAGTGCTTAGCATTTGAATTTTAAAATCTAGAATTTGTTTTTTCACTACAACCCAAAGATAAAATTTTGCTCTTTCATGAATTATATTTCTTTTAGGCATGAATTAGGCATTGACTTTTCTAAAACCGAATCATCCACATTTGCGCCTTCTCGTCGTTAGAAAGAAAATGTCTGGAATTCGCTTCCCATGCAATATATTAATTTTACACTATTTACATTATTCGGACTATTGTCCTCATTTTTGTTGCCATTTGTGCGACGTTTCGGCCGTTGTACGCACCGGCCTTCTTCAGGTGCTAGGAATTTCGAACCGAAACCTTTATTACAATCGAATGAAAGGTTTGGTTCGAAATTAACAAAGATGTGCACAATAGTCCGAATAATGTAAATAGTGTTGTTGTGTTGTATCTTTTTGGTATAATTAGAAGATAACACAAACTTGAATTAATGATGTATATTTTTGGTATAAAACTTTAGGTTTTTACATCAAGTTACAACCTTTAAATTTCGTGTGGATACAGGAGCAGACTAGCTAAATTCTCTTCACTGTGGGATGCTAGTAGTAAACGAGCCTATCCCTCTGGACTCTAGCGTCCTCCTTTTTCAAATATCCTACACAAAACTACTGTCTTTAACTCCTACTTCTTACTCCTACTCCTACCAAAAGAAAAGGTTCCTTATTTTGCCGCCCAATTTTGAATTCTTGGCGTCAGTGTGTCTATCTTTTTCTATTTTCAGAACACTCGCCATTTTATAAAGCATAACAGTGTAAATACTACCTCATATCAGAAATATAGACAAATATTAATTTGAGTTTTGTTATCTTCTTCCCAAAGTTTCTCGAAAGCGTTGAAATCTCTGCGACCTTTTCTGCTAATTTCCCGGATTTGTAAAATCAAACGGCTCTAGGGTAGTTAATTTGAACATTTTGTTTTTGAACATTTTTTAAATTCGGTCTTGTTCTTCGAGAAAATAATTTTCTTCTTTCAGAAACAATCCCTCACTGACTCCTTGTTCCGCTGGGCTTAGGGTGGAAAGACGTATTTTATTGTTGGATTCCTAAAATCTAATTGCACAAAAAATTCGGGCATATACACTTACACCATTTCACGAGCCAATTAAAAAAGCATCCTCATATTATTCATGCACCAATAAAAAGGCTTTTTTCATGTGACAGTTGGCTTACAAACTTTACCGTGTGCAGACGTCTTCGTAAAAAAAAAATCGAATACATTTCTCATTTATTAAGCAATCAGGATTTAAAGAAAACCCTAAAATCTCTGAGCTTAATCAATTTGTCTTAAACACATAAATAGCGTGAAGTTTTGCTTTCTTACTATAGAGAACACAGTTATAAACTGAACTCCTCGAACAGAAGACATCCATTTGCTTATTCTCTTGCATTTTCTCTTTCATTGCAACCATTGATTGTTTTAAATCATTTACTGGAGGTACCTACTTCAATACCTAAATCAACAAAATAATAAGACAATATCTACCGCTAAATAAATTTTACATTTATTATTACAAAATTTAGGGGTCTCGGAGTTGTTTGGTTAATTGGCCTTGTGCCAAACACGTCCAAAAGTCCCTACAATTTAAATATCAGAAGGTTCAAGGTTGGTTGTTGAAATGGGAAAGAATAAAATATTTCGTGTGTCCATCAAAGTAAAGATTTATTTACAGAATGACAAAAGTGTAAGAAGAAAAATATAAGTAAAATTTTTGTAAACTGAATATTATAATATATTTGCGAAAAGAAAAATGTTCATTGAAAAAATGCATGCTATTTTGTAGTTAAAATTGTTCGTAGATAAATGTAGATATTTAAAATGTCCGCCGAAGTTTAGAGTTCATGGTTGTGTAGTAGCAGAATGTAAAGTCTTTGTTCCTTTATCTTTTTTAGTCGGTCACAACAGGTTGAGAGAAAGAGAAGGCAAAATAAATAAAGAAGTTGTACTTACGCGTCCATTTTGTTGTTGTTGTTGTTGTTGTTGTTCTCTTTGGCGGCGTGTTTGAAAATGAAGAAAAGAACGTTTGGATAAAGAGATCGAATGAAACTGTGACGTGCCCTGTGTGCGGGTTGGCTTCTTGAATTTTCTCACGTTACTTTGCCGACAAGGTCTTCAGCTAACCGCTGCCATGTCGACTGCGTTTGACAGGTTAGCGTCGTGGTTTAAATAGTAAAACTTCTCATGATGCCGGCTCCAGCGAGCCTTTTTGCATCTCGGTGTTAAAATATGTCATATATTGTTGGGACGCCCGCGCCTATTCGGCTATAATGGACTATTCCATTACTATGTAAAGTAATGGTGGCATCTACGTAGGAAGAGTGTGCCGAGCAGCAGATCGACAAGTCAGTCGTAGACTTCCGGTGACGACCCGGAAGTAACCATTGCTCATACTACGTCTTACGATGGTTGAGACGATTAACCTTTATTCTTGTATTGGATACTAATAACCTTTGTAAATACTATTTTCACGGAATACAACAATTAACCTATTCCTGTTGTTGAGTTATTTATTCTTACTCACGACATAGCATATATGAATTTGCAGTTTTTAATCCAATCAGGATTCAGAATTTGTTTTTCGCACTGACTTGTGAATTTTTCTTAGTTGAGTTTTTCCAAAGTCGTTTGACTCCACTTTTGCGGATGTGCAATTTTACTTTGGGTTTTTCGCAAATGCTGATAATTTGAATCCGATTTTGCGGGTGTGCAATTTATTTTTTGTGTTTTTTTTTTTGTTTTTTTTGTGTGTTTTTTGTTGGTTGATGGATGATATAAGATTTGTATCCTATAAAAACCAGATTTTTTTTAATCCTTTTTTCCTACTTGTTCAACATAATTTCTTTCAATGTCGGTTGGCTCGGTTATGTTTGGCACAAGGTAATTCGCAAGCATAACCGACCCCTAACCACAATATGAGAATGGCCGCAGAAAAGTCAAAGCAAAACAAAAACGACAGGACACGTTATAACCTTAAACACTCATTTATTTATCTGTCTTATAGTTGTGAAGGTAGAGTTGAAAAGATGAGTTTGCTTTAGGTATCGCCACTCATTTTTGATACGTAACTTTTGAATTTTTAAAAATAAAAAATATTTTCTTGAAACTTTATTTTAACTTTAATTGAAGGCTAAATTATTAAATTTATTACATTCACTAAGCAAAATACTCTGGTGTACTGGTGTATTTCAAACAGAAATTATATTGATTAAAATCTAAAATTTGAGATTTTAAAAAAATCCAGTGTTTCGGTCAATTTTGAGTGATAGACATATTTGTAAACAAAAATTAATTCTCGATTTTAAAAATCTTCCAAAAATAACATAGACATCTGCGACACATTATTTTTTGAAAATTAGCAAATTTAAGTTTAAATTAATCTGATTTACACAAGTATTACTTATTTATAGCATGAAATTTAGAATAAAGTATTTCTTAATCACGGAGCGTTGATCTTTCTGACCTTTGCCATAATTAATTGATGTATGATGACAGCCAAATATTGAGATAAGGTAAGTATGATTGACCGGAAGTGACGTAATTATCTATTTTTTTTCCTGTAAGGGGAAGGAACCACGAAAAAAATGGCCTTTTATTGTAACACAGAAAATACACTACTCAAAAAAACAATTTTTTTTAATTATTTTTCTAAAAATTGTATATTTTTTAATTATTATAATTACAAAGTTAAAAAATAAAACAATTCTTTCAAAATCAATTAAAAGTTTATCTGATTAAATAATATCATAGTTTTATTGCATTTTTTTATTTTACTATTAGAAACAGAATTTCGGAAAAAAGACAACTGTTTGAAAAAAAGTAGATGTAGTGAAAACGAAATAAAATAACTTTCTTTTCTTCACTATTTGCAAACTCGCAATGTTACTGGATAAAAAAAAAATGTTATTTAGCTAATGAGAACAGCGGAATTATAACGAACTCTATTCAACATCGAAACTACGAACCTTTTTAATGTTTGATTACTTTTCCTGAAACACGCTAGTGATAACTTCAAACGTTTAACGTTGCAAAAGAAATTCTTTATTTGCTTCGTCTTGAATAACACATGTTACCTCATTCTTAGGTCACTTCATAAATGATTTACATTTCCCAATGAGTCCTGCGTTTAAACAATGTTCGTTACAAAATTTCTTGCAATTTGATGAATTTGCGTGGAGTGGGGGAGGTAGATGAAAAAAAATATTTTTACCAAACTTTTCTAAAAATAATAATTTCAAAAATGTCATTTATTTGTGAATTAGTCCTGAAAGTTTCATTATAATACGACTATTATTTGATTTTTTTCAAGAACTTCCAAATTAATGTGTTTTTCACCGGAAAAAAAAAACTTAGTTATGTAATACATTATCCATTGTAAACTCTGGTAACGATTTAGTTATCCGCTGACGAAAATCAAAACAAGATATTTTACCAAAATTTCGAACTTGTAGATTTTATAATTTTTCAAAAGAATTAAAAATACTTTGATCTTTCCTGTTAATAATAATACAAAACATTTTGTAGGGGAGGTAGCTAATGTACTGTTTGACAAATACACTAAATTAAGCCTCTTCTTACTATTTTTACTTAAATGCACAAAAAAAAACAACAACATTCATATAAGAACAGAACAGAATAACGCAGTTGTTTATGACAGGTAAAGATTACTGATTGTGAGTACAAGTGATTGAAAATGTTAAAATAAAGAACAATAGTTTAATAAGTAAGTATGAAAATATCAGTCAATTTGATTACTGTGTATGTACAGAAATTAAACAGTTTGTTTTTTGTTTTGTTGAGAAATTATTGGTAATAGTTCATTCACTAACAGTTTTTTTAGTTATGAATAGTTGTCTCTCTTTGACTGTATTATAGAAAAATTATTGAGTGAGTTAGTGCCTCGTTTTTTTTTTTTTTGTTTTTTTTTGTTGAGTTTGTTAAAAGTCATGATGATAAAAAGATTTGACAAGCTGATATGATGTAGAATTACTTCGACAAGTTGAGTTTCGTAGAATCGCTGTAAAACTGTTGGTTTCAATGAAGAGTTGAATTTCTCTAGCTAGCCGTATAGATGTTAAAAAAATAAAACTAAAAGCTAAAAAATTGATAATGGTGGATTCTAGTGACGAGCTGAAAACATGGATTTCTCACAAGATTTATTGTATAAAAATACAATTTTGGCACAAGGCCGATGATTATTGGGGAGACAAAAACTGAGGCCGGTCATCAATAACTATCCTATACCCAGCTAATCCGACTCACGACCCAATCACTTGTGGTGGTACCGGGCAAGCGAAGGACCGGATGTTGCCCTCAGAGGTCAAGTTAGCAAATGACCAAAACTGGTCTTTGCGCATCTGGGCTCCATGCAGAGGTTCCGGTGGAAAACAAAAAATAAAACAAATCCCTTTAGGCTTTCCACGGACCATTTTCGCGGGCCGATGTGAATTTTGTTTATTGTCCAATGGGAATCCCAAAATTAAATACGGGTGTGAATTCCAAAATGACTTGTTCGGAGCCCCGAAAAGGGTTTGAAAAAAGAATTTGATATTTATTTATTTTTGGTTTTCCACCGGAACTTCTGCGTGGAGCCCAGATGCGCAAAGATCAGTTTTCGTCATTTGCTAACTGGACCTCTGAGGGCAAACATCCGGTCCTTCGCTTGCTCGGTATCACCACACACTCTACAATTTTCCATTCACCATAAGGACCGAGCCATCGTCAATCAATCCCCCATGCAGCATAAATACCTCATACTTTAGGGAACCTAAAAAAAAGATATAATCCCCCCACATGAATTTTTAAAAAAGATTTTTTGTACAATATATATACAAAAATATATAAAAATTACACATGAAATGTAAGGTAAAAATGGCGGGGTGTATATATGAACTCAAAAAACATTCCCTCATGCCAGCCACCGAATGCCGAAACCCAGGATTGAACCAGTGACCTTTAGTCTAACGCTCTCCCAACTGAGCTATTTCGGCCGACAGCCGAATATATCTCACTGAATTAAACAGACTTCATTGCATTCACTTACGCGCAAATACCCTTGGGAAAGGTATTAATCCGTCTCTTCCCTCCAGTCATGGGTTAAATAATAGGACAGATTGGGTTCTATAGCCTTGGTCGGCAACCAGTCTACCGCAGAAAGCAATGGCAACCTACTGCGGGATAATCTTCTGCCCAGTCAGTCATGTCTCTTTCGAGACATGATCGCCCAAGCGTGTATCGCGCATGGCACTTAACTGACTGACTGACAGTTTCCTATTTATAATTTATGTTAGTTGCGTGGAAGGATGAAAAATGGTTAGCGCAAACTATCGTCTACTAAACAACGTGAACGTGCAGGGTAAAAGATGAAGGGAAATATGATTATTGACCAATCAGAAAGCATTTTTGACTTATGATCCACTTTTAATGGGTTTAAAAGAGATTCAGAATATATGGTTGTGATCCAATTTTAATGGGTTTAAAACTGAGAATGTAAAAAGTTGTTTCTACAATTTTGATGGAAAAATTTCGTTTTTTAAGTTTGGGGCCTTTTTTTCTTCATACTATGTTTTTTTTTTTGTTTTTTTGTTTTTTTGTTTTTTTTGTTTTTTTTTTTTGCTTTTTTTTAGAGAATTAGTGGAGATACTTCTTAATTCATACATTTACTAAACAGTATGGAAATACCGGAATTCCAACGCAGCTCTCCGATTTCTCAGTCAGGGACGTTACACTACAGCATACGACACCACACCAAATCATACCATACTACACCACACACCAAAACGTGCTACAGTACACACACATCCGACGTGGGACATAAGCTAAATTAAATAAAAACCGTTAAATATTAATGGGAATAGAGATTAAAACATTAAAAAGCAGTTACTGATTTCAAACCCTAGGTGTTGCGCGTGTTAAGCGAGCGTCACAATCACTTACTAGTACTACACAGACACCACTGAACTTTTGTCCTACATCCTTTGGTATTTCTTAATAATAACAAAGATTTTGACGATAAAATTTTGTTTTTATTAAGTTTAGAGTTTTTTTTAATTATGGTATACTCATTTTTTAGCGAATCTATGAACTGTGGAGGTATCAATAAATATCATTATTTTATTCGAATTTAAAAATAAATGCTGGCAAACATCCTAAAAAGCAAAAACAAAAACTAAAAAAAAAACGTTTTTAAAAAGTTTTTGAAATGTAAAAAAAACTTTAATTTTTCTAATTTTATGTAGAAGGGAGGAGAAAAATTCGAATACTTTTGCCTTTTTTGGGAAAAAACATTAGGAAATCACTACCTCCATTACATTTCCCAATAACACTTCAGAGCAATGTAAGTTTAAGAAATAAAAAGAAGCTGTGGAGAGCCATGAATATCTACATCTTGAAGAGACGTAATGCTTACGAAGGATAATGAAAGATATAAAGCAAATCGTTACTTGAATCATTTTGTTACTATTTTGGACCGTGACCAAATTTTCTGTTGTCATTCCAGGAGTTGCTTTTAAAACATTCATTCATTCATTCATTCTTTATTTCATTCACTCATTCTTTCATTCATTTTTTCATTGAGAACGTTCGAAATTTTGGTGAAAACTTCTATTTTTCTTGTTTAGTAATGTTTCTGTTTTGGAAAATCTTGGAAAATGACCCCAAAATAGTACATATCTGGGTTAGGGTGGACGGGGACAGTCATCTTAAATCATCCAATATTGGATTGGAAAGCATTAATCGCCGGTCCCACAAAAAAATGCCGGTACGCCACATGATAGTTGGTGTGGAGAGCCACTCTTTTTACGTGATACATGTTTGGGTCTGCGGTAAGTTGCCGATTCTTTCTACCAAGGCTATAGGACCTGATCTGTTCTGTTATGCCCACGACCAACCAAAATAAAATGCGTGATAGTAAGGTATTTTTAAACTAAACATCAGTATCGTAGCAGGTAGCTTTTTAAAAAGCAACGTTTTGCTCCTGAAATGATTTTTTTACATACTGAATTACCTCCCTTTGGATTAATTTCGGCTAAGTTTTCGAACACATTCTTGCCGACAATACACATAATTCTTCATATTAATTCTGCGATCAACCAATGAAATATAACTTTGCAGAATGAAAATAAATAAGATATAATAAGAAATAATTTTATCATAAATAAAACAAGCTACTACCGGGAAAACGCCATATAACTTTTTTCTGACAGAGTAAAAAAAAGGAGACAAATTCCAAATGATTCCGCTGGGGATCGAACCCAGGACCTCTCGCGTGTGAAGCGAGCGTGATAACCACTACACTACGGAACCCCACACATGCTTCACTGTCTTGAAATTTAAACCAACCTGTTAAAAAATAATTTTTTTAACTCTTATTTTTGCTCACAAATCGAAATTCGAATCCGGCTTTTAAGTATTTTTTAAAACTTTTATTTTTTCTCATTATTTATTTTTATTTATTTATTTTTATCAGCGATTTCATTAAAATAGTCCTTGGTAATTTTTTGAATACAGTTTTTTCGGGGTTTTTTTTGTTCTTTTTGGGGTTTTTTTTCCTCAGAAAAAAACTGTTTAATATTTTATGACTATCTCTCTCCCACCCTCACTGGGTACCCCATACTTTCGACCTTGAGCCACATCCAAGCGGGACTTAGAATTTCACCTCTCTCTCTCTCTCTCTCTCTCTCTCTCTCTCTCTCTCTCTTTTGTGTGTGAGTGTGTGAAACACACATACACACGCACAAATTTAAAAATCTACTTGTATAAAACTTCAAAGTCAAACTAAAATAATCGGACATCTTCCATTTTCCAGCTCGAATACCAAGAACTGAATTAACTGCCTTAGAACACCTTATAGCGGATAAAAAATTAATTAAAATCAACCTCCTTCTTCATTTTTATAAAAATTCACAATGACATATGAAATCCTGGGTTTTCCCAAATAGGAAAAGGATTGACCATGTGCTAAACGAAAAAAGTCTTGAAACCAGATTTCGCAAGTAGGTGTTAAAATGATTTTTGACGAATGGGAGCGACTTGCAAGACCAAAAAGGAGTTCGCGTGTAAATGCGAAAAATCTAGATTACAATAAAAGGACTTCATCAGCGTCAGTTAGTCAGAGAGTCAGAACTTCAACTTCAAGCGACTCGGACATTGTCCTATTTCTCTTTCTCCTTATCTCTTTCAACAATTACTTCTACAAACATTTTGTACGAACTCTTGGTACCCTTAACTTTCTCATTGGACATTAATTTCTAAGAATTCTTGTTATTCCTCCTTTTAATAAATTTTTATTTTGACATGAAAAATGTATATTTTATTCTTACACTATTCCACACTATTCCACACATTCCAACCTGCAATCAACCTTCTGATAACGATGAAAACCTTTTGATGATTATAACTCTGCATAAAACCTGTAAGATGTAGGGAGTCAGTTAAGTAAGATTCAAGGTCGAATTAAAGAAACGTTAACCAGCTCCCCTACGCTACAACCTAACCCCATGGCCTTGGAACCGCATTATTTTTTTAAGTACCAAATAAACAAAAAAGTTGATTAGAAGATCAAAACTAAGTCCCAACATTAGTAAACCAATCTAGAACCATTTAAAAATATATATACATATATATAAAGTTCATGTTTTTGCTGTGTGTATCAAAAAAGTAGTAGTAACGTCTTGTTCCTCCTTTTTTTTCTTTTTTCTTTTTTTTTTGTGTACGGCGAGTAGAAGGGAAAGAAAGAGGGATTAAGAAAACTGCACACGAAAAGGTTAGAGGGCGAATATGTGTCGCTGGGACAGTTGTGTCCGATCAGTGGTTTGAAAAAACGTTTGTTACATCATGGCTGTGTTCTGTTCTCTGCCTCCTTGTCTCTCTGACTGACCGACCGAAAAACCTGATATATGTAGTCAAGTCGATCACGTAGTCGGCTCCGAAAGTAAAGTCATTTTGGGGCGGGATATAACCCTGTTTTCAGATGGCTGGTATTAATTTTAAGCGATTTTCAGGTTGAAAAGAGGTTTCTCTAAAACTGGAAAATATAATTATTTAAGTCAGGAAAAGTAGCCGAAATGTTAAAAAAGTGGAAAATACAGATACAAGAATTAATTGGGTGCAAAATCGTTTTGTTGAGAGAATTCCAATCACAACATTTGCTAATGGATTTTGACGATGTGCGACCCGAGGTCGAAATGAGGCCTTGACAATCTGCCATGTACTGGGTTACCGGGACAGTTTATAAGAGCAGACAAACAGTCACTTGTTTTGACTTGCTTGTAATCTTTGAATTATTTGATATATATATAAAAATAATATATAAATCTACAACTTTTTTTTTTCTTTATCATATACCAATCCCTCGCAAGTCTAGTCCATCCTCAACAAGTGATAATAAGCGGCCCTCTTCTGGCTAATCCGAGATCAACAACACAACGAGGGCAGAATCGGCCAAAGGTCAGAGAGGTTGGCTGGATGAGCTAGGGGTCGTTTTATAGGGAAGAAACAAGACTAAAGTTCAGTTAGTTGTTTTCTGTAAATCACTCTCTTTCCATTGGTTGCTAAATATTTTCACACTGACTCGCAAAATTTGTCTTATTCATTTCCTTAGCACGGAAGCGATCCTTTTTCCTATTGGTCAAAAAAAGATTTTCATACTTGCTCATGACTTTGCAAACAGTGAAGAAAAAAAGAGTTATTTTTATTTCATACCCATGTTGCAGAGGCCGAGGTAGGGTAAGGTCTCGACCCCACAAACTTTTGTATGTGTGTAATACAACAAAGACAATAAGAAGAACAAAGGCGAATATGTTGAGTTTCAATGCCAATTTTATTGTGATAAAAATCGACGAGCAAACAGTAGGAAAAATCGGAAAAGGATGGAACGTCGGCAGCGGTTGGCAGGATTAGCTCAGGCCGGAACGCTGTCGTCGGTCGGAAGGAATGTCGTCAGCGTCTGGTATGAAAGGCACAGGCTGGAAAGTTGTCAGCGTCTAGCAGGATCGACCGCGGTTTAACGGGATCGCTGCGGGCTAGCACGTACGAAAGCCACGGCAACTGAACTTGATCGACCGCAGTTAACGTGGTCTAGAGCGGACTAAGCCGTTCCACCTCCGAAGCAGAGTCAAACCTAAAGCGGGGCCGGCTGCTAACTAAAATATCATGCGCTCCAGGGATCAACATGGAAGTTGAAAAAAGTAAGTATCTGGGAACAGATAGTACACTATGATCTTACTCCCCGGGTTAAAGATGGCCATTTCGGCGAAAGTGACACTGATAATAAGGGTTCAGTATTGACCAGCATCTCCTTGCTGCTGATTTTTGTGTGCGAGACAGTGCCGTGCTTAGTAACATCGCCCCCGCCTCGTAGAATGCGCCTTGCGGCCCATCTACCCGCAGAATGCAACTTGCCACCCGCTTCTCCGAACATACTGAACCCACAATAAATGGTACTTTAAACAAAATACTCTCGGCGTGCAGATATTCCGTGATCACGAAAAACCTGAAGAAATCGCGGAATTGGCGTTTTGAAGCTATACGTTACGAACGCTTTCACAATTTTTAGCTACTTTTTATGTATGCTGAGCGAAACAAATATCTATAATCTACTTCTCACTCAAGTTCATATTTTGTTAATTAAAAATGATTTGCGGCCATTCGGGAAAGAGAGAGAGAGAGAGCGAGACGGATTGATAGATGTCTATTACAACATAATTTTCTAGTTAACCTTAATGTGACACGATAACTAGGCGTATATTAAGGTGCTTTGTAAAATATGTATTTTATTATCATAAATTAAAATAGAAAATGGTTAAGAATAGAAAATAGTTTAAAAACATATTTAACAAAAGTGAAAAAGAAGAGGAAAAAATAAATAAATAAACGCTTTTTCTTTTATGAGGAAAATTGTGGAAGAGACAAGGGTATCAGATTACTATTTTAAATCCTACCACTCTTCCGGTAAATATTTGACTCAGTGATTTAATGTGATAAAGAGATAAAGTTCAGGAAATAGAGTTCGGGAGGTGGGTTTTTGAATGACCAGGCCAAAGGCTGTTTTTTACTGTATCTTGACCACACATTAAGAATTTTCCGGTGGAAGCTTTATTAAGATAAAAAGATTTTAAAAAATCATGGAAAAAATATTAAGTCCGCAAGATGTTTAATACATCAAAAGAAGGAAAATTTAAGTACCTTGAAATTTCGGACTTACAGTTGCCAATGCTTATCTTTTAGTTTTATTTTAGCCTGGGGGTCTTTAGTCACTTCCGGAATGTTTTAAATAAATACAGGTGATTTTCCGAGCCGACCAGTAGAGTAGAGTGAGAGAGTCAGTTAAGTCAGTCAGTCAGTTGAGTGAAGTGAACCTCCGTTCGTCTTGTTTCGGTCGGTTCGGATTTGTTGATCTCCATTAATTAGAGTTAGAGCTGTGTGTCACATTCGCCTGCCCCAACCGAAAAGGCTAACTCTAAACGAAATAAAGCATCCTTTCAACCCATCCAAGTTGTGGAAGTTCGTTCCTTATAGTTTAATCTTGTACCCCCAGCTTGAGGCTCCGACATTTTCAACAAACTCCCGGCAAACATCACAGCGTGGAGAACGGCCGCCGGAGAAATTGTTCGGACCGACCGTTGGGGTGTTACATTAATAATTATTTTGTTAATTTTTTTTTTTTTTTTTTTCATTACAATAGAATAGATCTGCGGAGCCAAGGAACCTTGCGGCTTCCCGGGGACCCTAATTGCGGGTTCTGCAGGGACCCTAAGTACGTCCCTGGTGTGAGGTCAAAGTCGCCCTTTTTAAGTCATAACAAGTGAGAGCAGTAGGCTGCAAAACTCACATCAGTCCCACCCTACCCAATTAAACTTCGCCCGTTTTCAATTTAACGGGTTTTTGATCAAAGTTAATCCTCTTTTGGGAAAATCTTTACCACAGATTGTTCTTAAAACTATATTCGGATACATTTTGGGGTTCTTATCATTTTGGAACCTCTATTTTGCAAAATTTTTGCACATAATGTTTTATTCGCGTTTATATTATTATCAACAAATGTGTACTGTAGTAAAAAATCAAGTGGATCGGAATCCGACAGGATAATTAAAGAATAAGATAAAGAACAACAACAACAAAAAAACAAAAAAACAAAAAAAAACAAATAGGAAGCAATATTTTCATTTTTAAAACTTCTGATGACTGAATTTAAACACTGAATAAATTTTCAAAGTTACAAATTAAATTTTAAAATAAAATTTATTTTTTACTTAATTCCTCATAATTTTATCAACATATTTTTAAAAATAGTTTCTACTTTTTTTGTTTTTTTCATTTTTTATACATATTTAATTTATTTTTCTAAATCAATATAGTTAGGATTATTTATACGCATACGTAAATTTTTTGTTTGTCTTTATTTCATATTTCAAATAATCATTCTAGAAATATTGGTTAAAATAAAAACGATGTTTGTTGTTTTCGTTCTTTTTGCTATATTTAAAAAAATTATTTAACTCTGGTTCCGCTGGGGATCGAACCCAGGGCCTCTCGCGTGTGAAGCGAGCGTGATAACTACTACACTACGGAACCGGGGTGAGAAACCAGGTTTTAATTTATGTATTCATCAGTTGTTTACTCAAACTTTTTATTTTTTTTTATTGTTGTATTTGAAAATAAAGTTCTATCTTTATTCTCTAATAATCAGAAAAATTAATTAAATAAGTTTTTTGTCTATATATATATATATAATTATCCAGAAAAACATCTAAAAAAAAAAGGACTGATAAGATTTTTTTTACCAACTTCCTTTTTTTTACCGAGTACGACAAACCAAGGTGACTTAATCAGATTTAAATCACTTTTTTAATCTTTCTCTCTCACTAAAAAGTAAAACTGTTTGTTAAATTATTAATTTAAAATGTAAAAGAAAGGAAGACTTTAAAAGTAAAAAAAAAACACTATTTTTAAACTCAGTGATATATTGTCAGTTCCGTTTTTTTTAATTTATTTTATTAACTTTTAATTTTAAAGTTTACAGCAAAAAAACCGTCTGAAAAATAATTTTTGACAAAAAAAAAGTTAATTATTCTGCTATTCAGTACAAAATACGATAAACCCAAAAAAAAGTCTCTTTCATAAGTTTCCTTCTGCGAATTTGGGACAAGAAAGTAGAAAATTTAATAATGAGGAAAAAGAATTTGTTGAAAGTATCGAACAAATATCCAAATTTTTAAAAATTATTTTCTTCGCCTAAATTTTCTTAAGTATCGTTTTTGGGGTTTTTGTTTTTACTTTGGTTTATGATATTATTAATTATTTTTCGAGCATAAGTAAAAAAAATAAAACATTTGCAAAAAAAAAAATTATCAAAAAACAATCACAAGTTGCACTTGCAATAAAAAGCAGGATTTTCATCAGAAAAATAGTTTATTATTTATTTTGCGACAGTACAATGCATTAAATTGAACAAGTTAAGTACAAGCAGACCCCAGGTTCACAAAGACACCCATACACCCAAAAAATACATACAATACAAACAAAAATAAATTCACGCACAGCATTGGATGAAGAAGTAAAAAAAATATTTTAAAATAAACAACCTTCATTTTATTACGCAGTGTTCAAGGATAAGCTTTTTATCACACCTTCTCCTAGAACTTGTCGTCCTGGGGTTTATCATTGTTACTAAGTTGGAGTAATTAATTTAATTATAATTGGAGTAGGTAGACTAATCGCCCGGTTCACACTCCACCCATATCTATTGAACAGGTGAATAGGCTCATCCCTTGTTCCCTGTTTAGGAGGTGGTTTCCAGCTTTCTCTCCTCTAATCTTTACACTCTTACGTAGCCCCCGGCACATCAGTGGCGTTACCGCCTTGCTCGGGGTGATAGGATTAAAAAAAAAAAAAAAAGTTAAGAGATGAAACAAGAACAAGTGGTACTCAGGATGCTTAAATATCTTTCGTTGTTTTCAGCTCTGCTGCGATAACGAAAATAAATTAGAAATATTAATTAATAACTCAATATATTCGCTGACTAAAAATATATATCATTCTTAAAATTAGCAGTTTGTTTCGAATTTAGTAACCCACAAAAAAAAAGGCCGTTAAAAATAATCAGTCGATCACAATGCGATATAAAAAATCAGCGATTTTTTAAAATTATAATTTTTAAAAGTTTTTTTCTATTAAAAAGAAAGTAATTACGAATAAAATACGTTTTTATTTGTTACTTGTAGTTTTTCGGTGTTAAATTATCGACAAGCTGTACTCTTTTCCACAGCCCGTTTTTTTTTTTTTTTTTTTGTGGGAATAAAAGGCTCAAGATAAGGGTTCGCCCTAAACAGGCATTTTACAACTCCGATGAGAAGCTGAGACTAAGCATCTGCTACTAAAAGCTACCCGGTAAAGCCCGAAATGGGATAGTGCTGAGTTGGATCTCTAGCAGCTGAGATATGACACAAGGCCGAAAATATGGAGTACTTACTGAAGATCGAAGGCACAACTCAGTCGTAGCGAGACAAGCTTAAACATACACCATGTTGAAGTGCCTCGATTTTGTCCAAGTCCCCGAATCATGGTGATTTCCTAAAAACGCAGCTTAGATATGGCACAAGGCCGAAAGTATGGGGCATCCAATGGTGATCGAACTCATTTTTTTTAAACAGTTGTAATTGTCCAAGTGAGACAAGCATGCTAACCATTCACACGACGTCGAGGTACTCCAAATTACCCAATAACTTTTTCTTTTTTTCAAAATATGAGGGGCAGGGTCGTGAACCCACAAAAAAAAAACGAAACTAAAAAATAGCTATATGAAAAACATATTTAAAAAAAAGTTTAGGACACGTCCACCCGCCAAATTTCTATTTTTTTTTTTTTTTTAAGTATCAAGAAGCTCACTGAGTAACGAAACAATCCCTGTCGGAAAAATTCATACTTTCATTCGCATTGGGATCAATTAACTTAAACTTAATTTTCTAGAGCAATAAAATTTAATGTTTTTTTTTCTTTATCTTTACTCCGTGGTCTCTAGTGTTTAATTTAAAAAATAATGTGATAAAAATAATTACTATTCCTGATCGCAATGTCTATTATTGTTCGAATCCACCGAGATGTTTTTTTTTACTTACAAAGCGATGAATGAAAATAATAATTAAGTAAAAAATAAACACAAACAAATGATGTACGCAAATCAAACCACTGAACAGTAATGATACGCCCAAATTTTAAATATAAATATATGTGAGTGCATAGATCGTCACCGGCCGAAATAGCTCAGTTGGGAGAGCGTTAGACTGAAGATCTAAAGGTCCCTGGTTCAATCCCGGGTTTCGGCATCCGGTGGCTGGTACCAAATTTTTTAAATGTATTTCTGTTATGAATTATGTTTTATTTAATGCTATATGATTATAAAGTCGTCTATATTCTTTATTTTCGTTTTTTCTTCCGAATATTTGAATTTTCAACAAAAAACAAATTGTTATTTACACTTTTGAGTAGTATTCATGTATTTTAAAATGTATTTTTTTCATAAAATTTATTATAATAATTAATAACAATAAAACGTTTTTTGGTTTGGTGGACTATCCTCCTATGCTTGCAGAATTAAGCGCTTTTGCTCCTACGAATATCCACTTTAGAAACCTGTTGTAGTGAAAATAAATAAATAAAACATTTTAAAAAAGCAACTGGGGGCACTATGTCAACGAAAGAAAGCATATGGCCGTGGATTTTTTAAGTCTATGGATGGATGGATTGGAATAAAAAATTGTTTTAAAAGAATTTACAATTTTAAATATTTATCACAAAAAATAAAAAATAACACCCACTGTGATTATGAAAAAGACAACGGACAGCAGCGATTGTAGAACTCTAAAAAAGATGTGCGGCGATGGAGGGGGCACTTAGGAACCACGATTTTTCCGAGGAGGAGAGGAAGAAAACTGAAGCAGCGTCTTCTTCATTTTACTACACCACAATCGTCAGCTTAAGAATAGGTTTTATGTTGCTTCCGTAAATAAAAACGGAATAACTTTTTTCATTCATAGTAAGGAGTGGAGTTCTCTATTCTTGCCCTCTTTTCCACTCTCAAGTCCTTACAAGAAGAGAGGTTACAATTTCAAAACAAAATCAAATGATTAAAAACTGTAGTTTATGACATGATCAATGCCAACAGAACAGTGTGACTGTGATGTCATTTTTTTTGTCTGTTCTGATTTGTTCCACTAAAACTCTGGATGTGTCCTTAAAAAGCTAAATGAAAAAGAAAACGCAGAAGGAAAAGTACTGATTATCAACAAAATCAGAGAACCAATTTCAAACTTTGATATTTGAGAAGCTTAGTGGAAGGATCAACAAAGGGAGCCAGCTAAAATTCTCAGAGAGCCTTGGCCCCTTCTGGCTGCCCCTTAAAATCGCCACTGACGAAACACGGAATGTTTTTTTCTTTACTTCGAAAAGGAAGATTACGTCAGACTTCAACAAAGAAATATATTTTCCGAAGAAATAAATTAAAAAAATGAAACAAAAAAGTATATTGCATACCTTCAAAAACAAGAAAAATAAGTTTAATTTTTTTAATTTTAATTTTTTTATTTTTTTAAAATGAAAAAATCTTCTGAAGCGTCAGAAAAAAAAAAATTATGGTTGTATACCAGCCACCGGATGCCGAAACCCGGGATTGAACCAGGGACCTTTAGATCTTCAGTCTAACGCTCTCCCAACTGAGCTATTTCGGCTGGCGAAATCTTCTAGCCTAGCCTACTATAATAGTGCTCTCTTTAGCTAAATAGCCAGAGTTATGCCCCTTACAACGTGATTAATGTTTTCTTTGTAACCCGAAAGAGATAAAAAAAAAATTTAAGAGGGCCGGTCCCGCCATTTTGGATTTGAAACCTGACGCACATGTGTTGCTTCGGTGATTAATAACTGACAACATGGTATAAGAAGTGGAATTTTAATGAAACCGAAAGCACAATTATGGAGATGGACGTCCTAGCCACATTCAAGTTTTCACAGTAAGACTCGGAAAATTTCGATGTAGTCAAAAAAACATTTGGCTATCCAGCACAAAAACGTGAATGAACAAGTTCAAGTACACTTTCAGTCAAGAGTAGACCCTCGGAATAATAACAAGCGAGGGTTACGGTACAGTACACTGTCAGCAAGAAGGTGAGTCCATTGATTTTGTCTCTAACCTACACGTGTTAGCGAAGACGAGTTCATACCACAGAGAATACTAGTAGAGTGCAGAGACGTGTAGAGGTCTGGACAACCTGTGTACCAATTTGTAGTAAGTAGACTGACCGTCGGGGTAGTGATTTTAATAGTGAAGAAAAGGTTGGTTGGCCAAAACACCACAATTATAAATAAAATAACTCACAAGGCACAATGTAACGAATATAACAACATTGTATTGAGTAAGGTTACAGAACTGAATTATTCACAAATTCAAGATGTGAAAAAAATGTGTTCTCTCTTAGATATTATTTCAAAAGATATTGTCTGAATATTCATATTAGGAGAGTTCCTGAAAAAGGAAATAATATGTTTGTACTGAATATTAGTGAAAGTGAATACATGTATTTAGAAACATTTTTATGTTTAATTGCTGAATGCAATTAGTAGTTGGTGTGAGTTGGAAGAGACGAACGGTTCTCGATCTTAAAGCTCTGAAAACATTCCAACTGGTTAGACACGTGTTGAAATTAGTTTATATATTTCTTGATAAACGCGGGAAAAAAGAATGCTTCACGTGGTGCAGTCCTTACGTAGGTGTGTGTGGGTATATGCGTACGAACGTGTGTGCATGTCGATGTACGTAGGTATGTACGTGCATGTAGAAGTGGTTCTACAGACGTAAAAATTATATTCTTCTTCTTCCTGTGTCGTGTCCCTTCAGGACATAGTTGATCATGGAGTTCTACTTAGCTCTGTGATTTTTTTTTTCGCTCTCAAGAGCATCTCTCCCAAACCCCGCTACACCAACCATTTCCTGAGGCCTATCAAATAGATTTCGCGCTACTTTCCTGTCCTTCTTTCCCCCTATCCGTCCCGTGAGTATTAAATTTTCCAGGCCCTCCTTCCTCATTATTAGATGTTTCAGAAACTTCATCTGTCTCTTCCTTATATTAAGTATGAGTTTTCTCGTTTCCATACTCTCCAACACCTCATCATTAGTCACGTGCTCAGTCGATGATATCCTCAGCATCCTTCTGTAAAACCACATTTCTGCTGCCTCAAGCCTCTCCTTCAGGAGATTGTCCAACAATCACTACCATACAGAAAAACAGACATCACATAGCAATCCAACACTCTCTTTTCTTTGTTTCAACTGAGATTGTAATGTAGAATCTTCCACACAAACTTTTCACCCCACCTTAACAAATGCATTCTCCCTTAAGCAAATGTCTTCTTAACCAATCACCACTTTGGATTTACAGATTCGACTTTTCGTTGGTCGAGATACTAAAAATTGAAACGGATTTGCTTTTTCCCACTATGGCTACAGGAGCCAAATTGGGAACCAGAAATCTAACTCGTAACCTAACTGAATTCGAGAGTCATCCTACAAATCTTTCGAGAAGTTACAAGTCTTCACGCGTGTTAAATCCCTGACTCAATCGCGCCAAAAACTCAACCTACAATTAACTTGAAAAGAGTGAATATCCTTTCAATCTCATGAAGAAAATTAAATGTACACAAAATACATCCAAACCAACAGCCAAAGGCAAATAACTCCTAACAACTCATTTCTATGTAATAGAACAACACACATTTGACAAATTTGCTTACGGCAACAATTTTAATTTCTTTGTCTAATCTCAAATATTGACTTTCACTGAACTGAATTTTGCATGAACAATCCTTCATACCCTTCCTAACTTGTGACTCACTACAAGGATTCATTTCTACGTGCATGTATCTTTTATCGCATATGTAAAAATTTTTTACTGTTGAATTTTAATTATTCTCCTGTGGTCATTTATTGTATGATAATTCGTTTCATGTTTGTTTCTATTAATTTATATTGTGCGGTTTTTGAACGAACACACTATAGTCTGAGAAATTCATTTTCTGATACAAATTTCAACACAACAATTTAATAACATCAACACACAAACCACAAACCATTTCCCTGTTTTTCCATACTTTTTTTTTTTTTTAATCACATCACCCCAAGCAAGGCATAAGGCCACTGGTGTGCAGGGGGCTACGTAAGAGTGAATAGAGTTGGAAAAGAGAAAGCCGGAAACCATGTCCTAAGCAGGGAACAAGGGATGAGCCCCTACATCTGTTCAATAGACGTGGGTGGAGTGTGAACCGGGCGATAGTTCAGTCTATCTACTCTGGTTAGATTTTGAAATGCATCATTGGGCCATGCCAATGCGTCTTTGGATCTTAATATCGAAATTTCCATCCTCTGTCAGCATCTTTCCCAGGTACTTAAAGTTCTTTACTTGTTTTATTTTAGTTTCTCCAACCTGTAGTTGACGTTTTCATCATCATCATCATCTATCCATCACACCCAGATGGTGCATAGGGCAGCAATCATCATCATCATCATCATCATCATCTATCCATTACACCCAGATGGTGCATAGGGCAGCAATCATCATCATTATCATCATCTATCCATCACACCCAGATGGTGCATAGGGCAGCAATCATCATCATCATCATCATCATCTATCCATCACACCCAGATGGTGCATAGGGCAGCAATCATCATCATCATCATCATCTATCCATCACACCCAGATGGTGCATAGGGCAGTAATCATCATCATCATCGTCATCATTTATCCATCACACCCAGATGGTGCATAGGGCAGCAATCATCATCATCATCATCATCATCATTTATCCATCACACCCAGATGGTGCATAGGGCAGCAATCATCATCATCATCATCATTTATCCATCACACCCAGATGGTGCATAGGGCAGCAACTTTTTGTTGCTGTTTCTGTAACAACAAACTGTTTTTTTATGGGGCAGGGTTGTTAGCCCTGCACCCAACTCCCAAACCTGGAGGACCATTCTTGGTCCTTACGTTTACAGCACCTGGCATTCTCAAATGGTCACCCATTTAAGTACTGACCAGGCTCGATGTTGCTTAACTCCGGTGATCGGACGGGAACCGGTGTATTCAACACGATATAGCCGTAGACAGTTGGCATTTTGGGGTCTTCTTTTTGCTGATGACCGTATTTTCAGTTTTCTTGAAGTTTATGCTTAATCCTTTCTTCTTGCTTTCTGTTGCCAACTTCTGTAGGAAGTCCTGCCTTCTTCTTTCTGTGTCTGTTATCAGTGCCATGTTCTCTACCCATCTTATATTGTTGAGATTGTTGCTAACTAATGACAAATCCTGTCAAGGGTTTTATTTCTCTCAGTATAAGTTCAATAGATCCGGTGAGAAAACACATCCTTGCATCCTATTTCAACAAACTGTTTTGTACTCTCTCAACATATATGCTTATGGCCTATCACGTTGAATACACCGGTTCTCGCTCGATCACCGAAGTTAAGCAACGTTGAGCCTGGTCAGCACTTAGATGGGTGACCGCTTGGGAATACCAGGTGTTGCAAGTGTTTAGTGACGGATGTGCGTGCTTACGGTCTATCACGTTGAATACACCGGTTCTCGCTCAATCACCGAAGTTAAGCAACATTGAGCCTGGTCAGCACTTAAATGGGTGACTGCTTGGGAATACCAGGTGTTGCAAGTGTTTAGTGATGGATGTGCATGCTTACGGCCTATCACGTTGGTCAGCACTTAGATGGGTGACCGCTTGGGAATACCAGGTGTTGCAAGTGTTTAGTGACGGATGTGCATGCTTACGGTCTATCACGTTGAATACACCGGTTCTCGCTCAATCACCGAAGTTAAGCAACGTTGAGCCTGGTCAGTACTTAGATGGGTGACCGCTTGGGAATACCAGGTGCTGTAAGTGTATAGTGAGGGATGTGCGTTGTGGTGCAGTGGATATCGGCTCGGAAAGAGAAATCGGTGAGCCAAGTTTGAATTCCAGTTCCTGCATTCACTTAAGCACTGGTACCCTTGGAAAAGGTATCAATCCATCCATTCCCTCCAGTTATGGGTTAAATAACAAGGGTAGGACTTGGGGACCCACTCTTAAAAACAAATCCCAATGAATCGTGAAAAGAAAAACGTTGTAAAGATAAAATAACCTTACCCAAAATCACTGGTTATGACCTTAAAATGATCCCATTGATAGGTCGTTAAGCCTCAAAAAAACAAACAAAACTCAACATATAATCTCAGCTTCACATTTTTTATATATTCTGTGAAAATAAATTTTGTCTGTTCTTTTGTTACTAATTACTAGGATTTTCTTCATTCATTATTTGTTTATGTGTTTGTTGTTATTCACCTAAACTATAAAATTTAAAATTTGGGAAATATAGGCCATATTTCCCTACATACCCTTAGGAAAGGTATGAATCCATCTCTTCTCCCTCCATTGAGTTTTAAATAGCACAACAGATTGAGTTCCGTAGCCTTGGTTGGAAACCAATCTACTCTAAAATGTAATGGCAAGCCTACTGCAGGAAAATCTTCTGCCCAGTCAGGCATGTTTTGAAAGCATGTAGCGCTTAACTGACTGATATCCAACCTCACTCTATGTTCTGGAGAGATATTGTTGTAGAGGAATATCCTGGTCCTACCCCGCAATGGGTATGGCCCGAGTCATAAAAGACTGCGATGGGAACGAATTACAGGATAGTGAGAGAGAGCGTTAGAGAGACATAGTGTGTTCGTGACTATACGAGAGTCTACATCATTACATGGGAGTGATCAAGATTATCCGTCAATATACGTGAGTCAACAGCCATTGACCTTAAACGTGAGTTAAACGTCACTAGACGGAAGCTTTCTTCTCAAGACGGACGCATACGTCCTATACAAAGACATTGCCTTATTTGTGTTAACTGTTCGTGGGTGTACTGGTATTTGGTTTATTGTACTGAGGTATAATAAATCTCTATTTATATACACTCAGTGTTAAAAGTTATTTCTTGCACTATTCTTTTCTCTGTTTATCCCCCACTCCGGGATACAACACTCTAGAAAATGCAGTCAAAAGTGCAGTCAAAAGTGCAGTCAAAAGTGCACGAAAGAATGAAGATATGAAATCCCAACCAAACTTATTATGATTGACTGGAAAAAAAAATAGAATCAGAAAATGAGAGAAGAGGACATTTGTTATATATCCATAAATAACAAACACGAATATATATAAAAATATATCAAGTGATATTTTTATTAATGAACGATGGACCGTGTGGCACAGGGACAGAGAATTGAGAGCGCGCTTCCAGGGGTTGACAGGGTGACGGGGGGGGGTGTCGTCGTATCTGTTCTCCTCTACGTCTCTCTGCCTAGACTGCCTGTCGAGACTGACTGACTCTGACTCTGACTCGTCTGTCGAGACTGACTCCTGACTACTGAATCCGTTTTTTCGCAGTCTTTATATATCTTCCAAAACCGGGACTTGTTTCTTCCGGCTTTGCCTTGATCACGCGACGCCTACGTAAATTCTCAGAGACACCTGTTCTGTCTGCCTCTTGTAGCCATTTCCGCTACTGCCGGAAATAAGGTCAAACAAACATCCGTTCCTTTCAACGACCGGAAAACGCCCCCGCTTGTATCAGCTTCCTTCTTCGGGTGGGGCCAGATTATTATATTACACATTGTCTTTGACAGATATTACTGTATAAAAGAAGTACAGCAACAAAGATGAGAAAACCCCTGTAACGATCGAGAAGAGCATAGCTTACAAGCATACAAACAACGCAAGCCAGAAACAGGGTGTAACCATTGCAGCAATAATGTACTGTAAACCACCCGAGACTTACATGCTTCGCCATTCTAGCAGCATGTCACAACTGTAAAAAAAATTACACATAGTGTTATAGGTCAAAGAAAGTCTATGAGGTATAATACAATGAGGACTACTCATATAGCAGCAATGACTATACCACCCTTTATTGGCTGTAACTGAAATTAAGCATCGAAAACTAAGAATTGAATTGGTAATATATAAGTCTGTAAAATTCAAAATAGACTCTGGAGTTGATGTCACTACAGTCCCAGAAAATAGCTATAGAATGATGAATTTACTGGCACTAGCAACAACAAGGGAGATGCTATATGGTCCACGCCATAATTCCCTAAAAGTGATGGGGAAATTAAAGGCAATCATTTGAGGAAATATAGGGTGGCGGACAACACAAAATATATGTGTCATTCCCAACTTGGAGGAACCACTATTAGGAAGACCAGCTAAAGAAGCACTTAAAATAGCGTAGACTCACCTTAGATACTGATGAGCAATCATTTGACCCAAGGAAGAAGACGAGTGACCTTTTTCTTGGTCTTGGCATTTTTGGAGAAAACTACACTATACTCCTACATGAGGATGTTAGGCCTTACTCCATCTCGACAACATGTCACTTACTCTTACCATGAATGAAGGAAACACAAAGAAAACATGAAAGGATGGAAGAAATAGGGGTTGATAAGTGGGATCAAAGAGCCCACATAATGGTGCTTCCCAATAGTAGTGGTGTCAAAGGACAACGAAAGAGTCAGATTATGTGTTGACCTGACAAAACTAAATATGTCAGAGAACTGTATATGCTACCATCAGTTGACTAGTTGCTAGCCCAATTGAATGGAGCCAGAGTCATTATGAAATTAGACATGAACAGGGATACAAGCAAATTTCATTGTCTCGAGTGTTCCACAGACTGAAAACTTTTATTACTCCGTTTGGCAGATTTCAATTCAGTTTGGTTACCATTTGGAATTACATCAGCCAGAAATATATCAGAAATGGATGTCAGCTATACTAGAAAAACAAGAAGGGGTGATGTGCATGCTAGGTGACATACTGGTACACAGAAATAACTAGTGGCACCACCAAAATAGATACCTTTTTTGTTTTGTGTTTTTTTTTTGTTTTGTTTTTTTCAAAATGAAAAGAAAAAACATCAATACTTATTGTTTTCAAGAATTTGCTAAAAGTCTGCAAATTATCCAATTCAAACAAAATATTCAGTACTTATTCAACAAAGGAATTTGTTACTAAATATTTTTTTTTATTAAAATACCTTTGAGAAATATTTATTTGTGTGATATGTTTAACCACCCCAAATCCCATATACCTTTGAGATATCTTGTATGTACTATCAGTCAGTTAAGTGCCATACGTGATACACACTTGGGCGATCATGTCTCGAAAGAGACATGACTGACTGGGCAGAAGATTATCCCGCAGTAGGTTGCCATTGCTTTCTGCAATTTGTACAATAACTTTTATTAATTTGAGGAGTGTGTGTTCAATTCTTTAATTTTTATTTTTTTTACAGTTTTATAAAGAAAATCTCTGATGATATGCAATATTAACTGTGAAAAAATTCAGTAAAAGCTAGAGAAATTAATTAATTAATTATTTACTTTCTTTTCAGAATTAATTTTTCCTGTTTTTTTTTGTTTTTTTTAATCATATCACCCTGAGCAAGGCGGTAACACCACTGATGTGCAGGGGGCTATGTAAGAGTGAAAAGATTGGAAAAAAAGAGAAAGCCGGAAACCACATCCTAAACAGAGAACAAGGAATGAGCCTCTACACCTGCTCAATAGACGTAGCTGGAGTGTGAACTGGGTGAAAATAAAATTCTGTAACTGCTGTTAGGCAGCCTGTCTATCCATCACACCCTCCAAAGTAGCCAAACATTGACTGATTGACACCAAATTTTAGAGGTAAGTGTAAACAGGTAAGGGGTTACAAAGTGCTGTTGGTTTTACTTAGACTGTAAAAATAACAAATAAAAGTTCTCCCAGAATGCAACAGTAACTTTTCCTGTCTGAAAACAGACTTTGTAATAAAAAACAATGCTGAACTCATTCTCTTTGCTACTAACTGTTGGAGGGTCAAGACGTCCATCTCCTCTTCTCAGCACATAGTTCGTTATAATATGAAGTGATTTTCTTACTTTATCATGTACCACCTTAAATCACTGTAACTAAAATACACACACACACCAGTATGCAAAAATAAATAAAATTGTACAATTTTAATTTACAATTTAAAATGCTTTTTGTGTTATTTCCAAGTATGATTTTATTGTGAACATGAGACTATCCCTGCTGGTATAATGTGAGTGGACCCACGTTATTTGCTGACTACCAACTTGATTTAAAATTCCATCCTATTCACCACACCATTTAGTAAAAACTGGTGGGGGGAAAAAAACCAACCACACTTTTGTTTGGTGATAACAATGCAGAAAAACAAAAAAAATCACTTTGAAATACCTGATGTACAAAACAAAAAAAAACATCTAGAACCATACCACACACTAACCACAAACACTACAACTATCGGTCATCATTAATAACTGACTCCCAGAGAAGGTGACCCTTTACCATGCCTAAAAGATAATAAAAAAAACAGTAACAACCTTCTGTGTTTGGCCTGTTAAAACAAAAATAACAAAACAAGCGAAGGAGTAAAACCAATCAAGTCAGCATTTATTTTATTTACTCCAAATTTATCCAAACAGCTTTAAATGGTTGGTTTGCAATATATGAAACCAAATTTGCTTTGTGTAATATCAACAGCTCCAAAACTATATCCTGCCACATACTCTCTTGTCTTGACCCAGATACTGAATTTATCCAAACAGCTTTAAATGGTTGGTTTGCAATATATGAAACCAAATTTGCTTTGTGTAATATCAACAGCTCCAAAACTATATCCTGCCACATACTCTCTTGTCTTGACCCAGATACTGAATTTATCCAAACAGCTTTAAATGGTTGGTTTGCAATATATGAAACCAAATTTGCTTTGTGTAATATCAACAGCTCCAAAACTATATCCTGCCACATACTCTCTTGTCTTGACCCAGATACTATATTCAAATTGTAAACTTCCAGTCTCTCTACAAAGATGTACATAGTCAAGGAGGTAGTAATTCAGATGAACAAAACCAAAAATGTTTTATTTCTCTGAGCATTACTTTCTACAGCATTTAAAGTAGGAGCCAGTGACGAACTTCTCCATCCTTGATTCATACAAGCATTATGACAAACCATCGCACCAACTGTTGTTGCTGCATAAAGACACTCATGATCTCAGCTAGGTACGCAGGCAGACAAATAATTCCATTAATAAAAACAGACTTGACCCAAAATGCAATTTCCATAATCCTGTAGAGAGCAAGATTTGCTTCCCTCTCTATATTTTTCACTCAAATCCTTTTACAAGGACCAAAAAATCCTGCACTGTTGAGGCTGTAGCTACTTTACTTCTATCTCAAAGACATGCTAGCTATAATGTAAATCTCTTAATGAAGCATCATGTAAAATAAATCCCAGCTCAATAAAATGTTCCCACCGTTAGACGTACTCCACAAAACCCAAAAATAAATGGCTGCTAAAAAACCAAGTGTGAGTTGCTATGATAACCAGTAATATGCAACTTTTCAGAGTTTCCATTATTATAGGCTCATCTCCAGTTGACTTTATTAAAGTTTCCATTATTATAGGCTCATAGTTATAGTTGCCATTATTATAGGCTCATCTCCAGTTGGCCTTATTATAGCTACCATTATTATAGGCTCATATTTATAGTTGCCATTATTATAGGCTCATCTCCAGTTGGCCTTAATATAGCTACCATTATTATAGGCTCATAGTTATAGTTGCCATTATTATAGGCTCATCTCCAGTTGGCCTTATTATAGCTACCATTATTATAAGCTCATCTCCATTTGACTTTATTATAGTTTCCATTATTATAGGCTCATAGTTATAGTTGGCATTATTATAGGCTCCTCTCCAGTTGACTTTATTAAAGTTTTGTGATGTCGGGTAACAGAATTATGTGAAATAATACAAAACAACGTAATAGTATAAAAGTAGGTGTATTGACAGGAAAGAGAAGTATTTACAAGAGGTGAGGATTAGTAGGATACAGAACAAGGTAATTAGTATACAGTACCACTGTAGAGACATGAGAGACTGACTAGTAGAACACTTCCGGTGCAATACTGGAAATACCCAACTGACTCGCTCACTTGACTTCCTTACTCGAGGTATAATCACTACTATTTTCTATAGTGATTAGAATAGTCCATTTCTGTGGAAATTATTGCCATTATTATAGGCTCATAGTTATAGTTGCCATTATTATAGGCTCATCTCCAGTTAACCTTATTCTAGTTTCCATTATTATAGGCTTATAGTTAAAGCTGCTTTTATTATAGACTCATCACCAGTTGACTTTCTTGTTAACATTGAAGCATCTACAACTATTTTTCCCACTAATTTCACTCTTCTTGTTCATCATTGGCCACAGGTGATAATATTTCTTGTCATGGTGAAACGTCAGTTGACATAGGCATTCCTGCCTTGTGTCGCTTATTCACCTGCACAGTAGTCATAGTGCACTTCCTCAGACACTAAATCAAAGTAACATAGAACTTCAGATCATCTGTCCAAATATCTCCAAACTGATGTACACATTGATTTGCAGCATGGCTTCCATCATTTTGAGATTTCTCTTGTTAAAGGATTGAACAATTTTAAGACGTTCAATACCACTGTCCGCTCTATGTAACCCCCTGTGCAATAGTGGCAGTGAAATGCCTTGATCAAGGTGAAACGATTATTAAAAAACAAACAAGCAATGTATGAGAACTAGTGAATTTTATATAATGTCTTTTTCTGTCATTTCTTAAAAACATCAAACACACACGTGGGTCAATAACAAATATTTTGAAAAAAATTAAAACATTTCATTCGAAGTTTTGGGTAAATTAAAGATAGTGTGTTAATATATCAGAAAAATGGCTGTTAAAAACTTATAGAGTTTTGCCACAAGTAATCAGAAAGAGAGAAAAAACCATTATTTTATATCAGACACCGGACGTCAAAACCCGGGATTGAACCAGGGACGTTCAGATCCACAGTCTAACGCTCTCCCAACTGACCAATTTCGGTCAACTATCAGGTCCCTCTATAGACTGTCCACATTACTAGATAACTAAAATTGGCTTTATACCATAAAACTTTACATCACCTGCCCAAAATTCTCCAAACTGATGTAGATCGGTACGATGCATAGGCCTATGGAAAAATGCATTCACACTGGTTAGGAAAACCAGACTGACAATAGACATCAAATTTTAAATGTTCTATGAGGAAAAATGTTTGTTAATGCTACCTGTTAATTACACTTAAACTGTGCAACAATATGTCTGTTTTTATTTAATTTTTTTTTTTCTTTTTGCGTAATCAATGAGAAAGACAAAATCATCAATGCTGCCAGCCAACCGATGTCGAAACGAAGGGTTTCAACAAATGCCACTTAGATCTGATGTCAGATATTCTTCCAAACAAATATACAATAGCGTTTTATTATTAACAAATAGAAACTGGAAAATATTTACTGGTATCATTGAACTGGTATCGAAACGAGCTATTATTCCAGGACATTTTTCTTCAAGAGTTTTCTGAAGTGATCTCTTTCAGTCGAATGCATGCCTGTGATGTATGAATTTTCATATGCTAGTGTTCATATAAAATTCAAATTTAATTCTAACATGATGCAATATAGGTGTAAAATTGAATCAGAATCTTCGAAGGTGTATACAATGGATTAAGTTTAGGTCCAAATCATAGATACCTGTAAAGAGACCATTCTATGTTAAATAGATCAACATTCAACAATGACTTGCAGCAATGTTTCGGTCATTTTTAGATTTCTCTTAAACGATTGAACAATTTTAAGACGTTCAATTTCAATATAATGTATGAAAACTAGTGAATTTCATAGAATGTTTTTCGTGTCTTTTCACAACAAATTCACAAATAGGTAAATAAGAAATATTTAAATAAAGTCTAAATCTTTTCATTCGGAGTTTTTGTGTAATTTAAAGACAGCTTGTTAATATATGAGATAAACGGCGGTTAAAAACTCGTAGCGTCTTCACATAGATAATGAGAAAGTAAAAAAAAAAAGTCGCTTGTCAGCCACCGGATGCCGAAACCCGGGATTGAACCAGGGACCTTTAGATCTTCAGTATAACGCTCTCCCAACTGAGCTATTTCGGCCGACATTTGCTCGCTTATATAGACTGCTTTTAATTCAATATCCCAGCTGATGAGTATCATGCAAAAAACGTTTATGATAAAGTTTGAGGAAACAGATAATATTTAACAGTATAAACTGTACCTGTTACTACACATCTATATCGGCTTTGTACCATAAAACTTTACATCATCTGCCCGAAATTCTCCAAACTGATGTAGATCGGCACAACAAATAGGCCTATGGAAAACTGCATTCACACTGGTTTGGAAAACCAGACTGACAATAGACATCAAATTTTAAACGTTCGATAAAGAAAAATGTTTGTTAATGCTGCCTGTTAATTACACTTAAACTGTGCGATAATGTGCGTGTTTTTATTTTATTTTATTTCTTCCTTTCTTTCTTTATTTTTTATTTATTTATTTATTTATTTTTCCGTAATCAATGAGAAAGACAAAATCTTCTTCACTGGTGCCAGACAACCGATGTCGAAACGAAGCTGTTTCAACAAATGCCACTTAGATCTGATGTCAGATATTCTTCCAAACAAATATACAATAGCGTTTTATTATTAACAAATAGAAACTGGAAAATATTTACTGGTATCATTGAACTGGTATCGAAACGAGCTATTATTCCAGGACATTTTTCTTCAAGAGTTTTCTGAAGTGATCTCTTTCAGTCGAATGCATGCCTGTGATGTATGAATTTTCATATGCTAGTGTTCATATAAAATTCAAATTTAATTCTAACATGATGCAATATAGGTGTAAAATTGAATCAGAATCTTCGAAGGTGTATACAATGGATTAAGTTTAGGTCCAAATCATAGATACCTGTAAAGAGACCATTCTATGTTAAATAGATCAACATTCAACAATGACTTGCAGCAATGTTTCGGTCATTTTTAGATTTCTCTTAAACGATTGAACAATTTTAAGACGTTCAATTTCAATATAATGTATGAAAACTAGTGAATTTCATAGAATGTTTTTCGTGTCTTTTCACAACAAATTCACAAATAGGTAAATAAGAAATATTTAAATAAAGTCTAAATCTTTTCATTCGGAGTTTTTGTGTAATTTAAAGACAGCTTGTTAATATATGAGATAAACGGCGGTTAAAAACTCGTAGCGTCTTCACATAGATAATGAGAAAGTAAAAAAAAAAAAGTCGCTTGTCAGCCACCGGACGCCGAAACCCGGGATTGAACCAGGGACCTTTAGATCTTCAGTCTAACGCTCTCCCAACTGAGCTATTTCGGCCGACATTTGCTCGCTTATATAGACTGCTTTTAATTCAATATCCCAGCTGATGAGTATCATGCAAAAAACGTTTATGATAAAGTTTGAGGAAACAGATAATATTTAACAGTATAAACTGTACCTGTTACTACACATCTATATCGGCTTTGTACCATAAAACTTTACATCATCTGCCCGAAATTCTCCAAACTGATGTAGATCGGCACGACAAATAGGCCTATGGAAAACTGCATTCACACTGGTTTGGAAAACCAGACTGACAATAGACATCAAATTTTAAACGTTCGATAAAGAAAAATGTTTGTTAATGCTGCCTGTTAATTACACTTAAACTGTGCGATAATGTGCGTGTTTTTATTTTATTTTATTTCTTCCTTTCTTTCTTTATTTTTTATTTATTTATTTATTTATTTTTCCGTAATAAATGAGAAAGACAAAATCTTCTTCGCTGGTGCCAGACAACCGATGTCGAAACGAAGCTGTTTCAACAAATGCCACTTAGATCTGATGTCAGATATTCTTCCAAACAAATATACAATGGCGTTTTAATATTAACAAATAGAAAGTGGAAAATATTTAATGGTATCATTGAACTGGTATCGAAACGAGCTATTATTCCAGGACATTTTTCTTCAAGAGTTTTCTGAAGTGATCTCTTTCAGTCGAATGCATGCCTGTGATGTATGAATTTTCATATGCTAGTGTTCATATAAAATTCAAATTTAATTCTAACATGATGCAATATAGGTGTAAAATTGAATGAGAAACTTCGAAGGTGTATACAATGGATTAAGTTTAGGTCCAAATCATAGATACCTGTAAAGAGACCATTCTATGTTAAATAGATCAACATTCAACAATGACTTGCAGCAATGTTTCGGTCATTTTTAGATTTCTCTTCTTGTTAAACGATTGAACAATTTTAAGACGTTCAATTTCAATATAATGTATGAAAACTAGTGAATTTCATAGAATGTTTTTCGTGTCTTTTCACAACAAATTCACAAATAGGTAAATAAGAAATATTTAAATAAAGTCTAAATCTTTTCATTCGGAGTTTTTGTGTAATTTAAAGACAGCTTGTTAATATATGAGATAAACGGCGGTTAAAAACTCGTAGCGTCTTCACATAGATAATGAGAAAGTAAAAAAAAAAAAAATCGCTTGTCAGCCACCGGATGCCGAAACCCGGGATTGAACCAGGGACCTTTAGATCTTCAGTCTAACGCTCTCCCAACTGAGCTATTTCGGCCGACATTTGCTCGCTTATATAGACTGCTTTTAATTCAATATCCCAGCTGATGAGTATCATGCAAAAAACGTTTATGATAAAGTTTGAGGAAACAGATAATATTTAACAGTATAAACTGTACCTGTTACTACACATCTATATCGGCTTTGTACCATAAAACTTTACATCATCTGCCCGAAATTCTCCAAACTGATGTAGATCGGCACGACAAATAGGCCTATGGAAAACTGCATTCACACTGGTTTGGAAAACCAGACTGACAATAGACATCAAATTTTAAACGTTCGATAAAGAAAAATGTTTGTTAATGCTGCCTGTTAATTACACTTAAACTGTGCGATAATGTGCGTGTTTTTATTTTATTTTATTTCTTCCTTTCTTTCTTTATTTTTTATTTATTTATTTATTTATTTTTCCGTAATCAATGAGAAAGACAAAATCTTCACTGGTGCCAGGACAACCGATGTCGAAACGAAGCTGTTTCAACAAATGCCACTTAGATCTGATGTCAGATATTCTTCCAAACAAATATACAATGGCGTTTTAATATTAACAAATAGAAAGTGGAAAATATTTAATGGTATCATTGAACTGGTATCGAAACGAGCTATTATTCCAGTGACATTTTTCTTCAAGAGTTTTCTGAAGTGATCTCTTTCAGTCGAATGCATGTTCGTGATGTATGAATTTTCATAATAGTATTCATATAAAATTCAAATTTAATTCTAACATGATGCAATATAGGTGTAAAATTGAATCAGAATCTTCGAAGGTGTGCGCAATGGATTAAGTTTAGGTCCAAATTATAGATACCTGTAAAGAGACTAATTCTATGTTAAATAGATCAACATTCAACAATGACTTGCAGCAATGTTTCGGTCATTTTTAGATTTCTTCTTAAACGATTGAACAATTTTAAGACGTTCAATTTCAATATAATGTATGAAAACTAGTGAATTTCATATAGGAATGTTGTGTCTTTTCACAACAAATTCACAAATAGGTAAATAAGAAATATTTAAATAAAGTCTAAATCTTTTCATTCGAGTTTTTGTGTAATTTTAAAGACAGCTTGTTAATATATGAGATAAACGGCGGTTAAAAACTCGTAGCGTCTTCACATAGATAATGAGAAAGTAAAAAAAGCGTCGCTTGTCAGCCACCGGATGCCGAAACCCGGGATTGAACCAGGGATTTTAGTCTAACGTTTCCCAACTGAGCTATTTCGGCCGACATTTACTCGCTTATATAGACTGCTTTAATTCAATATCCCAGCTGATGAGTATCATGTAAAAAAACGTTTATGATAAAGTTTGAGGAAACAGATAATATTTAACAGTATAAACTGTACCTGTTACTACACATCTATATCGGCTTTGTACCATAAAAATTTTACATCATCTGCCCGAAATTCTCCAACCGATGTAGATCGGCACGACAAATAGGCCTATGGAAAACTGCATTCACACTGGTTTGAAAAAACCAGACTGACAATAGACATCAAATTTAAACGTTCGATAAAGAAAAAATGTTTGTTAATGCTGCCTGTTAATTACACTTAAACTGTGCGATAATGTGCGTGTTTTTATTTTATTTTATTCTTCCTCTTTCTTTCTTTATTTTTTATTTATTTATTTATTTATTTATTTATTTATTTATTTTCCGTAATCAATGAGAAAGACAAAATCTTCTTCACTGGTGCTAGACAACCGATGTCGAAACGAAGCTGTTTCAACAAATGCCACTTAGATCTGATGTCAGATATTCTTCCAACAAATATACAATAGCGTTTTATTATTAACAAATAGAAAGTGGAAAATATTTAATGGTATCATTGAACTGGTATCGAAACGAGCTATTATTCCAGGACATTTTTCTTCAAGAGTTTTCTGAAGTGATCTCTTTCAGTCGAATGCATGCCTGTGATGTATGAATTTTCATATGCTAGTATTCATATAAAATTCAAATTCTAATTCTAACATGATGCAATATAGGTAAAATTGAATCCAGAATCTTCGAAGGTGTAAGCACAATGGATATTGTTTAGGTCCAAATTATAGATACCTGTAAAGAGCATCTCATTCTATGTTAAATAGATCAACATTCAACATTCAACAATGACTTGCAGCAATGTTTCGGTTATTTTTAGATTTCTCTTAAACGATTGAACAATTTTAAGACGTTCAATTTCAATATAATGTATGAAAACTAGTGAATTTCATAGAATGTTTTTCGTGTCTTTTCACAACAAATTCACAAATAGGTAAATAAGAAATATTTAAATAAAGTCTAAATCTTTTCATTCGGAGTTTTTGTGTAATTTAAAGACAGCTTGTTAATATATGAGATAAACGGCGGTTAAAAACTCGTAGCGTCTTCACATAGATAATGAGAAAGTAAAAAAAAAAGTCGCTTGTCAGCCACCGGATGCCGAAACCCGGGATTGAACCAGGGACCTTTAGATCTTCAGTCTAACGCTCTCCCAACTGAGCTATTTCGGCCGACATTTGCTCGCTTATATAGACTGCTTTTAATTCAATATCCCAGCTGATGAGTATCATGCAAAAAACGTTTATGATAAAGTTTGAGGAAACAGATAATATTTAACAGTATAAACTGTACCTGTTACTACACATCTATATCGGCTTTGTACCATAAAACTTTACATCATCTGCCCGAAATTCTCCAAACTGATGTAGATCGGCACGACAAATAGGCCTATGGAAAACTGCATTCACACTGGTTTGGAAAACCAGACTGACAATAGACATCAAATTTTAAACGTTCGATAAAGAAAAATGTTTGTTAATGCTGCCTGTTAATTACACTTAAACTGTGCGATAATGTGCGTGTTTTTATTTTATTTTATTTCTTCCTTTCTTTCTTTATTTTTTATTTATTTATTTATTTATTTATTTATTTTTCCGTAATCAATGAGAAAGACAAAATCTTCTTCACTGGTGCCAGACAACCGATGTCGAAACGAAGCTGTTTCAACAAATGCCACTTAGATCTGATGTCAGATATTCTTCCAAACAAATATACAATGGCGTTTTAATATTAACAAATAGAAAGTGGAAAATATTTAATGGTATCATTGAACTGGTATCGAAACGAGCTATTATTCCAGGACATTTTTCTTCAAGAGTTTTCTGAAGTGATCTCTTTCAGTCGAATGCATGCCTGTGATGTATGAATTTTCATATGCTAGTGTTCATATAAAATTCAAATTTAATTCTAACATGATGCAATATAGGTGTAAAATTGAATGAGAAACTTCGAAGGTGTATACAATGGATTAAGTTTAGGTCCAAATCATAGATACCTGTAAAGAGACCATTCTATGTTAAATAGATCAAAAATCAACATTCAACAATGACTTGCAGCAATGTTTCGGTCATTTTTAGATTTCTCTTAAACGATTGAACAATTTTAAGACGTTCAATTTCAATATAATGTATGAAAACTAGTGAATTTCATAGAATGTTTTTCGTGTCTTTTCACAACAAATTCACAAATAGGTAAATAAGAAATATTTAAATAAAGTCTAAATCTTTTCATTCGGTGTTTTTGTGTAATTTAAAGACAGCTTGTTAATATATGAGATAAACGGCGGTTAAAAACTCGTAGCGTCTTCACATAGATAATGAGAAAGTAAAAAAAAAAAAGTCGCTTGTCAGCCACCGGATGCCGAAACCCGGGATTGAACCAGGGACCTTTAGATCTTCAGTCTAACGATCTCCCAACTGAGCTATTCCGGCCGACATTTGCTCGCTTATATAGACTGCTTTTAATTCAATATCCCAGCTGATGAGTATCATGCAAAAAACGTTTATGATAAAGTTTGAGGAAACAGATAATATTTAACAGTATAAACTGTACCTGTTACTACACATCTATATCGGCTTTGTACCATAAAACTTTACATCATCTGCCCGAAATTCTCCAAACTGATGTAGATCGGCACGACAAATAGGCCTATGGAAAACTGCATTCACACTGGTTTGGAAAACCAGACTGACAATAGACATCAAATTTTAAACGTTCGATAAAGAAAAATGTTTGTTAATGCTGCCTGTTAATTACACTTAAACTGTGCGATAATGTGCGTGTTTTTATTTTATTTTATTTCTTCCTTTCTTTCTTTATTTTTTATTTATTTATTTATTTATTTATTTATTTATTTATTTTTCCGTAATCAATGAGAAAGACAAAATCTTCTTCACTGGTGCCAGACAACCGATGTCGAAACGAAGCTGTTTCAACAAATGCCACTTAGATCTGATGTCAGGTATTCTTCCAAACAAATATACAATGGCGTTTTAATATTAACAAATAGAAAGTGGAAAATATTTAATGGTATCATTGAACTGGTATCGAAACGAGCTATTATTCCAGGACATTTTTCTTCAAGAGTTTTCTGAAGTGATCTCTTTCAGTCGAATGCATGCCTGTGATGTATGAATTTTCATATGCTAGTATTCATATAAAATTCAAATTTAATTCTAACATGATGCAATATAGGTGTAAAATTGAATCAGAATCTTCGAAGGTGTATACAATGGATTAAGTTTAGGTCCAAATTATAGATACCTGTAAAGAGACCATTCTATGTTAAATAGATCAACATTCAACATTCAACAATGACTTGCAGCAATGTTTCGGTTATTTTTAGATTTCTCTTAAACGATTGAACAATTTTAAGACGTTCAATTTCAATATAATGTATGAAAACTAGTGAATTTCATAGAATGTTTGTCGTGTCTTTTCACAACAAATTCACAAATAGGTAAATAAGAAATATTTAAATAAAGTCTAAATCTTTTCATTCGGAGTTTTTGTGTAATTTAAAGACAGCTTGTTAATATATGAGATAAACGGCGGTTAAAAACTCGTAGCGTCTTCACATTGATAATGAGAAAGTAAAAAAAAAAAGTCGCTTGTCAGCCACCGGATGCCGAAACCCGGGATTGAACCAGGGACCTTTAGATCTTCAGTCTAACGCTCTCCTAACTCAGCTATTTCGGCCGACATTTGCTCGCTTATATAGACTGCTTTTAATTCAATATCCCAGCTGATGAGTATCATGCAAAAAACGTTTATGATAAAGTTTGAGGAAACAGATAATATTTAACAGTATAAACTGTACCTGTTACTACACATCTATATCGGCTTTTATACTATAAAACTTTACATCATCTGCCCGAAATTCTCCAAACTGATGTAGATCGGCACGACAAATAGGCCTATGGAAAACTGCATTCACACTGGTTTGGAAAACCAGACTGACAATAGACATCAAATTTTAAACGTTCGATAAAGAAAAATGTTTGTTAATGCTGCCTGTTAATTACACTTAAACTGTGCGATAATGTGCGTGTTTTTATTTTATTTTATTTCTTCCTTTCTTTCTTTATTTTTTATTTATTTATTTATTTATTTATTTTTCCGTAATCAATGAGAAAGACAAAATCTTCTTCACTGGTGCCAGACAACCGATGTCGAAACGAAGCTGTTTCAACAAATGCCACTTAGATCTGATGTCAGATATTCTTCCAAACAAATATACAATAGCGTTTTATTATTAACAAATAGAAAGTGGAAAATATTTAATGGTATCATTGAACTGGTATCGAAACGAGCTATTATTCCAGGACATTTTTCTTCAAGAGTTTTCTGAAGTGATCTCTTTCAGTCGAATGCATGCCTGTGATGTATGAATTTTCATATGCTAGTATTCATATAAAATTCAAATTTAATTCTAACATGATGCAATATAGGTGTAAAATTGAATCAGAATCTTCGAAGGTGTATACAATGGATTAAGTTTAGGTCCAAATTATAGATACCTGTAAAGAGACCATTCTATGTTAAATAGATCAACATTCAACATTCAACAATGACTTGCAGCAATGTTTCGGTCATTTTTAGATTTCTCTTAAACGATTGAACAATTTTAAGACGTTCAATTTCAATATAATGTATGAAAACTAGTGAATTTCATAGAATGTTTTTCGTGTCTTTTCACAACAAATTCACAAATAGGTAAATAAGAAATATTTAAATAAAGTCTAAATCTTTTCATTCGGAGTTTTTGTGTAATTTAAAGACAGCTTGTTAATATATGAGATAAACGGCGGTTAAAAACTCGTAGCGTCTTCACATAGATAATGAGAAAGTAAAAAAAAAAAAAAAGTCGCTTGTCAGCCACCGGATGCCGAAACCCGGGATTGAACCAGGGACCTTTAGATCTTCAGTCTAACGCTCTCCCAACTGAGCTATTTCGGCCGACATTTGCTCGCTTATATAGACTGCTTTTAATTCAATATCCCAGCTGATGAGTATCATGCAAAAAACGTTTATGATAAAGTTTGAGGAAACAGATAATATTTAACAGTATAAACTGTACCTGTTACTACACATCTATATCGGCTTTGTACCATAAAACTTTACATCATCTGCCCGAAATTCTCCAAACTGATGTAGATCGGCACGACAAATAGGCCTATGGAAAACTGCATTCACACTGGTTTGGAAAACCAGACTGACAATAGACATCAAATTTTAAACGTTCGATAAAGAAAAATGTTTGTTAATGCTGCCTGTTAATTACACTTAAACTGTGCGATAATGTGCGTGTTTTTATTTTATTTTATTTCTTCCTTTCTTTCTTTATTTTTTATTTATTTATTTATTTATTTTTCCGTAATAAATGAGAAAGACAAAATCTTCTTCGCTGGTGCCAGACAACCGATGTCGAAACGAAGCTGTTTCAACAAATGCCACTTAGATCTGATGTCAGATATTCTTCCAAACAAATATACAATGGCGTTTTAATATTAACAAATAGAAAGTGGAAAATATTTAATGGTATCATTGAACTGGTATCGAAACGAGCTATTATTCCAGGACATTTTTCTTCAAGAGTTTTCTGAAGTGATCTCTTTCAGTCGAATGCATGCCTGTGATGTATGAATTTTCATATGCTAGTGTTCATATAAAATTCAAATTTAATTCTAACATGATGCAATATAGGTGTAAAATTGAATGAGAAACTTCGAAGGTGTATACAATGGATTAAGTTTAGGTCCAAATCATAGATACCTGTAAAGAGACCATTCTATGTTAAATAGATCAACATTCAACAATGACTTGCAGCAATGTTTCGGTCATTTTTAGATTTCTCTTCTTGTTAAACGATTGAACAATTTTAAGACGTTCAATTTCAATATAATGTATGAAAACTAGTGAATTTCATAGAATGTTTTTCGTGTCTTTTCACAACAAATTCACAAATAGGTAAATAAGAAATATTTAAATAAAGTCTAAATCTTTTCATTCGGAGTTTTTGTGTAATTTAAAGACAGCTTGTTAATATATGAGATAAACGGCGGTTAAAAACTCGTAGCGTCTTCACATAGATAATGAGAAAGTAAAAAAAAAAAAAAATCGCTTGTCAGCCACCGGATGCCGAAACCCGGGATTGAACCAGGGACCTTTAGATCTTCAGTCTAACGCTCTCCCAACTGAGCTATTTCGGCCGACATTTGCTCGCTTATATAGACTGCTTTTAATTCAATATCCCAGCTGATG
The DNA here is from genome assembly GCA_037127315.1 of Ascarosepion bandense. Taxonomy (NCBI): domain Eukaryota; kingdom Metazoa; phylum Mollusca; class Cephalopoda; order Sepiida; family Sepiidae; genus Ascarosepion; species Ascarosepion bandense. The sequence goes on from JBBBDQ010000346.1 coordinate 7,132,565, forward strand.
AGTATCATGCAAAAAACGTTTATGATAAAGTTTGAGGAAACAGATAATATTTAACAGTATAAACTGTACCTGTTACTACACATCTATATCGGCTTTGTACCATAAAACTTTACATCATCTGCCCGAAATTCTCCAAACTGATGTAGATCGGCACGACAAATAGGCCTATGGAAAACTGCATTCACACTGGTTTGGAAAACCAGACTGACAATAGACATCAAATTTTAAACGTTCGATAAAGAAAAATGTTTGTTAATGCTGCCTGTTAATTACACTTAAACTGTGCGATAATGTGCGTGTTTTTATTTTATTTTATTTCTTCCTTTCTTTCTTTATTTTTTATTTATTTATTTATTTATTTTTCCGTAATCAATGAGAAAGACAAAATCTTCACTGGTGCCAGACAACCGATGTCGAAACGAAGCTGTTTCAACAAATGCCACTTAGATCTGATGTCAGATATTCTTCCAAACAAATATACAATGGCGTTTTAATATTAACAAATAGAAAGTGGAAAATATTTAATGGTATCATTGAACTGGTATCGAAACGAGCTATTATTCCAGGACATTTTTCTTCAAGAGTTTTCTGAAGTGATCTCTTTCAGTCGAATGCATGCCTGTGATGTATGAATTTTCATATGCTAGTATTCATATAAAATTCAAATTTAATTCTAACATGATGCAATATAGGTGTAAAATTGAATCAGAATCTTCGAAGGTGTATACAATGGATTAAGTTTAGGTCCAAATTATAGATACCTGTAAAGAGACCATTCTATGTTAAATAGATCAACATTCAACAATGACTTGCAGCAATGTTTCGGTCATTTTTAGATTTCTCTTAAACGATTGAACAATTTTAAGACGTTCAATTTCAATATAATGTATGAAAACTAGTGAATTTCATAGAATGTTTTTCGTGTCTTTTCACAACAAATTCACAAATAGGTAAATAAGAAATATTTAAATAAAGTCTAAATCTTTTCATTCGGAGTTTTTGTGTAATTTAAAGACAGCTTGTTAATATATGAGATAAACGGCGGTTAAAAACTCGTAGCGTCTTCACATAGATAATGAGAAAGTAAAAAAAAAAAAGTCGCTTGTCAGCCACCGGATGCCGAAACCCGGGATTGAACCAGGGACTTTTAGTCTAACGCTCTCCCAACTGAGCTATTTCGGCCGACATTTGCTCGCTTATATAGACTGCTTTTAATTCAATATCCCAGCTGATGAGTATCATGCAAAAAACGTTTATGATAAAGTTTGAGGAAACAGATAATATTTAACAGTATAAACTGTACCTGTTACTACACATCTATATCGGCTTTGTACCATAAAACTTTACATCATCTGCCCGAAATTCTCCAAACTGATGTAGATCGGCACGACAAATAGGCCTATGGAAAACTGCATTCACACTGGTTTGGAAAACCAGACTGACAATAGACATCAAATTTTAAACGTTCGATAAAGAAAAATGTTTGTTAATGCTGCCTGTTAATTACACTTAAACTGTGCGATAATGTGCGTGTTTTTATTTTATTTTATTTCTTCCTTTCTTTCTTTATTTTTTATTTATTTATTTATTTATTTATTTATTTATTTATTTTTCCGTAATCAATGAGAAAGACAAAATCTTCTTCACTGGTGCCAGACAACCGATGTCGAAACGAAGCTGTTTCAACAAATGCCACTTAGATCTGATGTCAGATATTCTTCCAAACAAATATACAATAGCGTTTTATTATTAACAAATAGAAAGTGGAAAATATTTAATGGTATCATTGAACTGGTATCGAAACGAGCTATTATTCCAGGACATTTTTCTTCAAGAGTTTTCTGAAGTGATCTCTTTCAGTCGAATGCATGCCTGTGATGTATGAATTTTCATATGCTAGTATTCATATAAAATTCAAATTTAATTCTAACATGATGCAATATAGGTGTAAAATTGAATCAGAATCTTCGAAGGTGTATACAATGGATTAAGTTTAGGTCCAAATTATAGATACCTGTAAAGAGACCATTCTATGTTAAATAGATCAACATTCAACATTCAACAATGACTTGCAGCAATGTTTCGGTTATTTTTAGATTTCTCTTAAACGATTGAACAATTTTAAGACGTTCAATTTCAATATAATGTATGAAAACTAGTGAATTTCATAGAATGTTTTTCGTGTCTTTTCACAACAAATTCACAAATAGGTAAATAAGAAATATTTAAATAAAGTCTAAATCTTTTCATTCGGAGTTTTTGTGTAATTTAAAGACAGCTTGTTAATATATGAGATAAACGGCGGTTAAAAACTCGTAGCGTCTTCACATAGATAATGAGAAAGTAAAAAAAAAAAGTCGCTTGTCAGCCACCGGATGCCGAAACCCGGGATTGAACCAGGGACCTTTAGATCTTCAGTCTAACGCTCTCCCAACTGAGCTATTTCGGCCGACATTTGCTCGCTTATATAGACTGCTTTTAATTCAATATCCCAGCTGATGAGTATCATGCAAAAAACGTTTATGATAAAGTTTGAGGAAACAGATAATATTTAACAGTATAAACTGTACCTGTTACTACACATCTATATCGGCTTTGTACCATAAAACTTTACATCATCTGCCCGAAATTCTCCAAACTGATGTAGATCGGCACGACAAATAGGCCTATGGAAAACTGCATTCACACTGGTTTGGAAAACCAGACTGACAATAGACATCAAATTTTAAACGTTCGATAAAGAAAAATGTTTGTTAATGCTGCCTGTTAATTACACTTAAACTGTGCGATAATGTGCGTGTTTTTATTTTATTTTATTTCTTCCTTTCTTTCTTTATTTTTTATTTATTTATTTATTTATTTATTTATTTTTCCGTAATCAATGAGAAAGACAAAATCTTCTTCACTGGTGCCAGACAACCGATGTCGAAACGAAGCTGTTTCAACAAATGCCACTTAGATCTGATGTCAGATATTCTTCCAAACAAATATACAATGGCGTTTTAATATTAACAAATAGAAAGTAGAAAATATTTAATGGTATCATTGAACTGGTATCGAAACGAGCTATTATTCCAGGACATTTTTTTTCAAGAGTTTTCTGAAGTGATCTCTTTCAGTCGAATGCATGCCTGTGATGTATGAATTTTCATATGCTAGTGTTCATATAAAATTCAAATTTAATTCTAACATGATGCAATATAGGTGTAAAATTGAATGAGAAACTTCGAAGGTGTATACAATGGATTAAGTTTAGGTCCAAATCATAGATACCTGTAAAGAGACCATTCTATGTTAAATAGATCAAAAATCAACATTCAACAATGACTTGCAGCAATGTTTCGGTCATTTTTAGATTTCTCTTAAACGATTGAACAATTTTAAGACGTTCAATTTCAATATAATGTATGAAAACTAGTGAATTTCATAGAATGTTTTTCGTGTCTTTTCACAACAAATTCACAAATAGGTAAATAAGAAATATTTAAATAAAGTCTAAATCTTTTCATTCGGTGTTTTTGTGTAATTTAAAGACAGCTTGTTAATATATGAGATAAACGGCGGTTAAAAACTCGTAGCGTCTTCACATAGATAATGAGAAAGTAAAAAAAAAAAAGTCGCTTGTCAGCCACCGGATGCCGAAACCCGGGATTGAACCAGGGACCTTTAGATTTTCAGTCTAACGCTCTCCCAACTCAGCTATTTCGGCCGACATTTGCTCGCTTATATAGACTGCTTTTAATTCAATATCCCAGCTGATGAGTATCATGCAAAAAACGTTTATGATAAGGTGAAGCAGATAATATTTAACAGTATAAACTGTACCTGTTACTACATCTATATCGGCTTTGTACCATAAAACTTTACATCATCTGCCCAAGAATTCTCCAAACTGATGTAGATCGGCACGACAAATAGGCCTATGGAAAACTGCATTCACTGGTTTGGAAAATAAGACTGACAATAGACATCAAATTTTTAAACGTTCGATAAAGAAAAATGTTTTGTTAATGCTGCCTGTTAATTCCACTTAAACTGTGCGATAATGTGCGTGTTTTTATTTTATTTTATTTATCCTTTCTTTCTTTATTTTTATTTATTGTTGTTATTTATTTATTTTTCCGTAATCAATGAGAAAGACAAAATCTTCTTCACTGGTGCCAGACAACCGATGTCGAAACGAAGCTGTTTCAACAAATGCCACTTAGATCTGATGTCAGATATTCTTCCAAACAAATATACAATGGCGTTTTTAATATTAACAAATAGAAAGTGGAAAATATTTAATGGTATCATTGAACTGGTATTATCGAAACGAGCTATTATTCCAGGACATTTCTTCAAGAGTTTTCTGAAGTGATCTCTTTCAGTCGAATGCATGCCTGTGATGTATGGTCCTTATTATGCTAGTGTTCATATAAAATTCAAATTTAATTCTAACATGATGCAATATAGGTGTAAAATTGAATGAGAAACTTTAGAAGGTGTATACAATGGATTAAGTTTGAGTCCAAATCATAGATACCTGTAAAGAGACCATTCTATGTTAAATAGATCAAAAATCAACATTCAACAATGACTTGCAGCAATGTTTCGGTCATTTTTAGATTTCTCTTAAACGATTGAACAATTTTACGACGTTCAATTTCAATATAATGTATGAAAACTAGTGAATTTCATAGAATGTTTTTCGTGTCTTTTCACAGCAAATTCACAAATAGGTAAATAAGAAATATTTAAATAAAGTCTAAATCTTTTCATTTTGGTGTTTTTGTGTAATTTAAAGACAGCTTGTTAATATATGAGATAAACGCGGCGGTTAAAAACTCGTAGCGTCTTCACATAGATAATAGGAAAGTAAAAAAAAAAAAAGTCGCTTGTCAGCCACCGGGATGCGAAGGCAGGATTGAACCGAGGACCTTTAGATCTTCAGTCTAACGCTCTCTCAACTAGACTATTCCGGCCGACATTTGCTCGCTTATATAGACTGCTTTTAATTCAATATCCCAGCTGATGAGTATCTTAAAAAAACGTTTATGATAAAGTTTGAGAAACAGAGATAATATTTAACAGTATAAACTGTACCTGTTACTACACATCTATATCGGCTTTGTACCATAAAACTTTACATCATCTGCCCGAAATTCTCCAAACTGATGTAGATCGGCACGACAAATAGGCCTATGGAAAACTGCATTCACACTGGTTTGGAAAACCAGACTGACAATAGACATCAAATTTTAAACGTTCGATAAAGAAAAATGTTTGTTAATGCTGCCTGTTAATTACACTTAAACTGTGCGATAATGTGCGTGTTTTTATTTTATTTTATTTCTTCCTTTCTTTCTTTATTTTTTATTTATTTATTTATTTATTTATTTATTTTCCCGTAATCAATGAGAAAGACAAAATCTTCTTCACTGGTGCCAGACAACCGATGTCGAAACGAAGCTGTTTCAACAAATGCCACTTAGATCTGATGTCAGATATTCTTCCAAACAAATATACAATGGCGTTTTAATATTAACAAATAGAAAGTGGAAAATATTTAATGGTATCATTGAACTGGTATCCGAAACGAGCTATTATTCCAGGACATTTTTCTTCAAGAGTTTTCTGAAGTGATCTCTTTCAGTCGAATGCATGCCTGTGATGTATGAATTTTCATATGCTAGTGTTCATATAAAATTCAAATTTAATTCTAACATGATGCAATATAGGTGTAAAATTGAATGAGAAACTTCGAAGGTGTATACAATGGATTAAGTTTAGGTCCAAATCATAGATACCTGTAAAGAGACCATTCTATGTTAAATAGATCAAAAATCAACATTCAACAATGACTTGCAGCAATGTTTCGGTCATTTTTAGATTTCTCTTAAGCGATTGAACAATTTTAAGACGTTCAATTTCAATATAATGTATGAAAACTAGTGAATTTCATAGAATGTTTTTCGTGTCTTTTCACAACAAATTCACAAATAGGTAAATAAGAAATATTTAAATAAAGTCTAAATCTTTTCATTCGGTGTTTTTGTGTAATTTAAAGACAGCTTGTTAATATATGAGATAAACGGCGGTTAAAAACTCGTAGCGTCTTCACATAGATAATGAGAAAGTAAAAAAAAAAAAAAAAAGTCGCTTGTCAGCCACCGGATGCAGAAACCCGGGATTAGGCCAGGGACCTTTAGATCTTCAGTCTAACGCTCTCCCAACTGAGCTATTTCGGCCGACATGTGC
>JBBBDQ010000347.1:0-37500 GCA_037127315.1 Ascarosepion bandense
CTGCTTCGTGACCTCTTGTCCTTCGGCGTGGATGTGGCCGCGATCCAAGAGACTCACTTTGTTTGCGAAGTCGACTCGTGTGTGCTGTCTAACGACTTTGTCGTCTATTCAGCATATGGGAGCCGGCTGGCCAGAGGTGTTTCTTTGCTGGTCAAGCGTACCCTGGACGCGAGGGTGGACCTTGTCCATGTCGGTGCCGAGGGCCGGCTGATCGTGGCCGATATTGCAGTGAAAAGCAAGTCGTTCCGGCTGATTGTGGTTTATGCGCCCAATGTTCAAGGTGAGCGTGTCTCTTTCTTTCGGCTGTTGGAGCCCTTCATGGTGCATTCAACACGGCTAATCTTAGTTGGGGACTGGAATGCCGTCCTAACCCCCAAATGGGATAGAGGAAGGGGCGCTAGCGGGTGGAGTGGTGATCGTAGCCTGGTTGATCTGATCGGCGAATTTGGTCTCGTCGATAGATACCGGGTCGATCATCCGGAAGGGAGCATGTGGACGTGGACGCGTAGTTGGCCTTCTACCCGGGTATCTGCATACCTGGATAGGATGTTAGTGAGGGAGAAGCCGATATAGACTTCCTAGAATGTCCAACGTTCCACTGGTTAGGCTACTCGGACCACAAACTCGTTTGTGCCCGGGTGGCGTTAGAATTTAGGCCTAGGTTGGCTGGTTATTGGAAGTTCAATCAGTCCTTACTGGACAGGCGGGACTTTCGTGACCAGCTGACAAAACTAGTGCAGCGGGCGTTAATTGGGCGAGTCATTGGGAGTAAGTGGTGGGTTAACCTTAAGGACTCCATTAGGTCTTTCGCCACCAAATATAGCCAGCGGCTCAACCTAGATAAGGCTGCGGAGGCAAAGACACTTAGTGCTAATTTCGCCCGGGCGGAGGCTGGTGGGGATCCCTAGAAATAGCCTTAGCCAGGGAGGCCCTGGAGCGCTCGACTAGCGGGCGCTACATGGGTCAGGTAATTAGGGCTAAGTTAAGCAAGATGTCTTCCGAAGCTGTGAACATGGGCGCGGAACTGCGCAAGGAAGAAATTCGCCATGCCGGCGACCGGTACATTCGAGAGGTACGCGACCCGGAGGGACATCTCCTTAGGTCCACCGACGACATGTGCGAGGCGTTCCGGCAGCATTTCGAGCACCGATTTACCAAGGAGCCTGGTCTCCGTGACGAGGAGTTTCGCAGCTATTTGGCTGACTTTCCCCGGCGTTTGCCGGCTGAAGCGGCTAGCTGCGAAGGGGAGATTACGGAGGACGAAATCTACGTGGCTTTGAAGAAGGTCGGCAGTGGCAAGTCGCCAGGTTTGGATGGTTTGCCCTATGAATTGTACTTGAGGATGTCGCACCTTTTTGTCCCGCTCTTGGCTGTCGTGTTCAACCACTGGTTTCGGCAGGGGTCCATCCCCGGTCGGATCACCAGGGGCGTGATCACGCTGTTGAGAAAAGGCAAGAAGGTTGGGAGGGAACTAGATGATTACAGGCCCATAACTCTGCTAAACACAGAGTTAAAGATTTTGGCCAAGATCCTGACGAATCGCTTGCAGCTAGTTGCCGAGTCTCTGTTGGAACCGGATCAGACTTGTTCTGTGAAGGGGAGAACAATTCAGAGCAACCTGCACTTGATTCGCACGATCATAGAGGGTGTAGAAGACGACGATGAGGCCGCGCTGATCAATTTAGATCAGTCCAAGGCATTTGATAGGATTGACCATGGCTACCTGGCTGCTGTCCTGCAGGCCGCCGGATTCAAACCCGACTTCAGCCGCTGGATTAGCCTTCTGTATCGCTCCCCCAAGGCTGTGGTACAGGTGAACGGGAAGCTGTCGGGCGCTTTCGCGCTGTCTAGGTCGGTCCGACAGGGTTGTCCACTGTCTTCTCTCCTTTATGTCCTGTGTTTGGAGCCCCTCCTTCGCAGGCTAAGGGACGAGACGGGCAGTCCGGTCCTGCGTGGAATTGAAGTCCCTGGCGGAGCTCGAGCCAGGGTTTCTGCGTACGCCGATGACGTAACGACCTTTGTGTCCTCCCGCAGGGACATAGAGGCGGTACACCAGGCGCTTGTACGGTACGAGAAGGTGACAGGGGCCAGAATTAACTGCGACAAGTCATCCGGCTTGCGGTTAGGTGCCTGGAAGGGAGTTTCCCTCCCGGGGCCCTTCAGCTGGACGGACGGGCCGGTCAAGCTCCTCGGAGTTTGGTTCGGTCCGGACTTACAGCTGGAGAAAAACTGGTCAGAAGTACTGGCAAAGGTCGGCGCGTCGGTCAAGATTTGGCGTCGACGGGGTCTCTCCGTGAAGGGCTTGGCGGAGGTGTGTAACACATACCTCTTTCCCATGATCCTTTACCGGCTGTCAGTACTTCCCCTTTGTGACGATCATGAGAAGGCGCTCGAGCGTTTGCTATTCTCCTGTCTGTGGAGAGGACGCAAACACATGGTCGACAAAGGAGTCTGTTGCCTCCGTCCGTGTCAAGGGGGTCTGGGGATGCCACACTTGAGGAGCCACGTGCTCGCTTCGAGGTTGGCATTCCTCAGGCGCGCGTTGGAGGAAGATCGGTTGCTTGCGGGGGTAGTGAGGGACATGTTCCCTTGCCTTACCATCACGCCCCCGACCCTATGGCTGACCGTCAGGCCTTGGGTGCGACCGAAATTCCTGCTCGAATGTCTGGCGGCTTTACAGGCCATTCCACGGTCCAGTGACCTTTCACAGCCTAGGAAAATCTTCTATCGGGGATTAGTGGAGGGTGCCGTGAAGGATAAGCTGTGGAGTAAGCTCGGCATGTCGAGAGTGGAGTACCGCTCTCATTGGTCTTGGGCGCCAGGTGCGGATTGGCTCAGCAACTCTGAGTTTTCTCTGACCTGGCGATTGGCTCGGAATGGTTTGTCGCTCAATGACAAGCGTTTCGCAATGGGCCTGGCGGATTTGCCAGATTGTGAACGTTGCGACCTTGGAATTAAGGAGACGTCTGCGCACGCCTTCTTCCATTGTTCGCGCGTTCGCCCGTTGTGGGCGCGTGTCGGCGAGTTGACTGCTCGTATCGCGCCGCGGGAGCTTGTGCTCATTGATCGAGCATACGCTGTGGACAATGTGTCGCCCCCGTACTCTGGAGTGAAGCGGATGGTGTTTCTGTCGCTACTGGCCACGGCTAGAATGGTGATCTGGATGACGCGACTGGAGGAAGTCTTGCGGGGAGGTCGTCTTTCGGATCAGGATCTAATCCGATATTTTGAGCACCAGCTCAAAATGAAGATTAGAACTGAACGGAAACGGCTGCACCCGACAGACTTTAGCAAAAGGTGGATATATGCAGCGAGCCTGGTTCGTGTGACCGGGGCTAGTCTTGATTTTCTTTTTTAGATCTGCTGCTCGCATCGGGGTGGATTCCTCTTTGGAACCCCTTCCCGTGGTTAAGGTAAAGTATTCTTTTGTGTACCTAGTTAACGTGAGTGAGTGGGTTTGTCCTAGCCTGTTCCCGGCTCCCTTGCTTTTGTTATGATCCAGTTCGAGATCCCCATTGTCCAGAGTTATTTTGTCCCGTTTTATTCTCGGCTGGGTCAGCCTTATATATTCTCCAGTCCAATTTTATTTTTTAACCTATTTCTCCATTCCCCGTAGAAAGAGAGCGGCTTGATTTTGTCTATACAGGCAGAATACAGTGGCCTCTTTAATTATGTGGGTGTGTTTGGGTCTTACTAACATAATGTATAAATATTCATTTGAAATTGTTTTTGTTTTGGGGATTTTTTGTTTCTTCATACCCCCTTCCCATCATATCATTTCATGTACAAATTTTTAAAGTTATTTTTGTATTATATTTGTATATAGTAATAAATTTTTATGTACATTTGGGGCGTTTTTAGGTCCCCGGTATGGTTTTGCGGTTTTTTGGTGCTTGATAGGTATGAGTGTTGATGGGCAAATTCTTATGGTGAATGAGAATCATTGTAACGTATGTATGGGTCGTGAATCTGGTTAGCTAGGTATAAGGATAGAGTAGCTGAAGACCACCCCAAGTTTTGTTCCCCCTCCCAGTTTTTGGCCTTGAGCCACAATTTTGTGTAAAAACAAAATAAATAAAACGAGCCATTCCCTACCAATCTTGTGTTGTGTGGTAAATGGCAGAGGATCAAAGTGTAGTATCTGTTCCATAGTGATATTTACTAGCTCTTTGTTTCCTGGACAATTGTGTTCCAGCCTAAGTTTATTGCTCAGGCCCGCGCAAAAGTAGCGGTAAAACGCGAAACGCCGGAAGACAAGCGTCCGTGGTTCGGCCTCTTGGGAGGCATGGCCTCGGAAGGGCCTGGGGAAGTAGTTCCTCCCACCACGGCCTCGGTGGGAGGAAAGGAGGGTGACTGGCAGCTACCGCCACGGGAGTCACCCTCCGTAGCGTCCGTAGCAGCAGCAGCATCCCCCAAACCATCAACCTCGGGGTGGACAGGGGGAAAGATCGTTATGAAAAATGAAGATTTCTACGAGGAGATGAAAGCTAAATACGCACAGTATATAAAGGGAACTGAGCTAGTCTCAGTTCCGGAACAACTAGCCCAAATAGAGGTGCGTATTATCACGCTCATCACCAAAGATATTAAGACCCACAAATTGGTGGGAGTAACCAGAGACGCATTTGAGGAGGCGATATCAGCTCTGAAACTAAATGCTAGGGCCGTGGCGAGGAAGAGCAATGCCATGTGGGACGTCCTGCTGGCATCAGCGGAGGAAGGCAAAAGACTAATTGGGGTAGTTCTGGAGACAAAAACGCTCCAACTCCACACTGAGTATATGGGAACCAAAAAAATCAAGGTTACCCTGCATGGCGTCCCCATGGACATTGCAGAGGACCACATAGGTGCCTTTTTCGCCAATTATGGAAAGGTGGCCTGTGTTTCCTCGCTGCGGTCCAAGGCCGGAATCTTAACAGGCGACATGACCCTGCAGTTGACCATATCGAAGGAAAATATCGAAAAAATTCCGAACATCCTCACCTGCAGGGGCCGCGTAATATTTATCATTGTAGAGGGCAGGAAGCCGTGCTGTTGGGTCTGCGGGGCGGCGGAACATGTAGCAAAAACCTGCCCCACCAAGAATCCTGCCCCAAAGGCCCAACCAGCCAAGCAGCTACAGCAGGAGCAAGGAAAACCTAAGACGGCATCGCCAGCACCGGCTCCAGCTGCCAACAAGGAAGGCGAATGGCAGGTGGTAGGCAGGAAGAAGAATAAAACACCATCCCCGGCGAAGGTGCTGCCACCTGCCAAAACGCCGGCTAAGATGAAGGAGACCCCGGTGAAGGAGACACCGGTGAAGGAGACACCGGTGAAGAGGTCGCCAGCCCAACCGGAAAGGGGTTCCCGTAAGGAAAAGAGCCCCGCACCCAATATGGAGATGGAGGTGGATAGGGCAGCGTCTCTCAAACGTGGGAGAGACGAGGAAGCGGAGGAAGAGCACGACAGCCCAAAGTCCCGGCGGAGAAGCAGGAGCAGAGAGAGAAAAGTGCACAAAGAGAAATGCTCGTCTCTACCGGTGTCCCCCGTAAGAAGGACTTATGCGGACAAGGCAAGAAGCCTTCCCGCTTCCCCGCGTAAAGCTTCCCAGTCCCCAGTTTTTAAACTGACCCCCCTGGCTAAATCTAGCACATCAACTCCCACTCCCTCCCCTTCTCCTACTCCCACTCCCTCTAGGGCTAAGAAAAAAATGCCCTCCCGCGTGGGGACGCCCTGATGAAAGTACAGGACAATATTTCGGAGGAGTGGTCTTCGCAGCGACGAAGGCTACTGAAGCCTCTTCTAAAACTGACCTCTGTGAAGGGTCTTTCAACAGAAGACCCGAGGAACTTTGCCCAGGCCCCAGGTGTCATCACCCTGGTAAGAAATACTGGGGGGAACCTGCGGGTCTGGGACCATATCGCAGAGGTCCAGAAGCAGTATCCGAAACTGAATATGGTCAAAGAACAGTCACCAGAACTTGCAAAGATGGCAAAAAATTGTTCGGGGAGGTTCCCCGTTTTAATCCACCCCTGTCTGTATAGGGTTCTAAAGCTAACATACCCCACGGACGTCGGCGGAATTGTCTTAGACGGACGGATTACGTCCGACATTGGTACAGGGTCCCTAGGACAGTCCGTCGGGGTCCCGTCTACCCGAGATTTCTACCCGGTATGCGAGTAGAGCCGTCCGTTGCATGTTTTTCTCTGTTTTTTTCGTTTCAGATCTAAAGAATGTCTATTAAGATAGCCAGTATAAATGCGAAGGGCCTGAGGGATCGGGGTAAGGCGGCTCGCCTGCTTCGTGACCTCTTGTCCTTCGGCGTGGATGTGGCCGCGATCCAAGAGACTCACTTTGTTTGCGAAGTCGACTCGTGTGTGCTGTCTAACGACTTTGTCGTCTATTCAGCATATGGGAGCCGGCTGGCCAGAGGTGTTTCTTTGCTGGTCAAGCGTACCCTGGACGCGAGGGTGGACCTTGTCCATGTCGGTGCCGAGGGCCGGCTGATCGTGGCCGATATTGCAGTGAAAAGCAAGTCGTTCCGGCTGATTGTGGTTTATGCGCCCAATGTTCAAGGTGAGCGTGTCTCTTTCTTTCGGCTGTTGGAGCCCTTCATGGTGCATTCAACACGGCTAATCTTAGTTGGGGACTGGAATGCCGTCCTAACCCCCAAATGGGATAGAGGAAGGGGCGCTAGCGGGTGGAGTGGTGATCGTAGCCTGGTTGATCTGATCGGCGAATTTTGGTCTCGTCGATAGATACCGGGTCGATCATCCGGAAGGGAGCATGTGGACGTGGACGCGTAGTTGGCCTTCTACCCGGGTATCTGCATACCTGGATAGGATGTTAGTGAGAGAAGCCGATATAGACTTCCTAGAATGTCCAACGTTCCACTGGTTAGGCTACTCGGACCACAAACTCGTTTGTGCCCGGGTGGCGTTAGAATTTAGGCCTAGGTTGGCTGGTTATTGGAAGTTCAATCAGTCCTTACTGGACAGGCGGGACTTTCGTGACCAGCTGACAAAACTAGTGCAGCGGGCGTTAATTGGGCGAGTCATTGGGAGTAAGTGGTGGGTTAACCTTAAGGACTCCATTAGGTCTTTCGCCACCAAATATAGCCAGCGGCTCAACCTTAGATAAGGCTGCGGAGGCAAAGACACTTAGTGCTAATTTCGCCCGGGCGGAGGCTGGTGGGGATCCCCTAGAAATAGCCTTAGCCAGGGAGGCCCTGGAGCGCTCGACTAGCGGGCGCTACATGGGTCAGGTAATTAGGGCTAAGTTAAGCAAGATGTCTTCCGAAGCTGTGAACATGGGCGCGGAACTGCGCAAGGAAGAAATTCGCCATGCCGGCGACCGGTACATTCGAGAGGTACGCGACCCGGAGGGACATCTCCTTAGGTCCACCGACGACATGTGCGAGGCGTTCCGGCAGCATTTCGAGCACCCCGATTTACCAAGGAGCCTGGTCTCCGTGACGAGGAGTTTCGCAGCTATTTGGCTGACTTTCCCCGGCGTTTGCCGGCTGAAGCGGCTAGCTGCGAAGGGGAGATTACGGAGGACGAAATCTACGTGGCTTTGAAGAAGGTCGGCAGTGGCAAGTCGCCAGGTTTGGATGGTTTGCCCTATGAATTGTACTTGAGGATGTCGCACCTTTTTGTCCCGCTCTTGGCTGTCGTGTTCAACCACTGGTTTCGGCAGGGGTCCATCCCCGGTCGGATCACCAGGGGCGTGATCACGCTGTTGAGAAAAGGCAAGAAGGTTGGGAGGGAACTAGATGATTACAGGCCCATAACTCTGCTAAACACAGAGTTAAAGATTTTGGCCAAGATCCTGACGAATCGCTTGCAGCTAGTTGCCGAGTCTCTGTTGGAACCGGATCAGACTTGTTCTGTGAAGGGGAGAACAATTCAGAGCAACCTGCACTTGATTCGCACGATCATAGAGGGTGTAGAAGACGACGATGAGGCCGCGCTGATCAATTTAGATCAGTCCAAGGCATTTGATAGGATTGACCATGGCTACCTGGCTGCTGTCCTGCAGGCCGCCGGATTCAAACCCGACTTCAGCCGCTGGATTAGCCTTCTGTATCGCTCCCCCAAGGCTGTGGTACAGGTGAACGGGAAGCTGTCGGGCGCTTTCGCGCTGTCTAGGTCGGTCCGACAGGGTTGTCCACTGTCTTCTCTCCTTTATGTCCTCGCGTTGGAGCCCCTCCTTCGCAGGCTAAGGGACGAGACGGGCAGTCCGGTCCTGCGTGGAATTGAAGTCCCTGGTGGAGCTCGAGCCAGGGTTTCCGCGTACGCCGATGACGTAACGACCTTTGTGTCCTCCCGCAGGGACATAGAGGCGGTACACCAGGCGCTTGTACGGTACGAGAAGGTGACAGGGGCCAGAATTAACTGCGACAAGTCATCCGGCTTGCGGTTAGGTGCCTGGAAGGGAGTTTCCCTCCCGGGGCCCTTCAGCTGGACGGACGGGCCGGTCAAGCTCCTCGGAGTTTGGTTCGGTCCGGACTTACAGCTGGAGAAAAACTGGTCAGAAGTACTGGCAAAGGTCGGCGCGTCGGTCAAGATTTGGCGTCGACGGGGTCTCTCCGTGAAGGGCTTGGCGGAGGTGTGTAACACATACCTCTTTCCCATGATCCTTTACCGGCTGTCAGTACTTCCCCTTTGTGACGATCATGAGAAGGCGCTCGAGCGTTTGCTATTCTCCTGTCTGTGGAGAGGACGCAAACACATGGTCGACAAAGGAGTCTGTTGCCTCCGTCCGTGTCAAGGGGGTCTGGGGATGCCACACTTGAGGAGCCACGTGCTCGCTTCAAGGTTGGCATTCCTCAGGCGCGCGTTGGAGGAAGATCGGTTGCTTGCGGGGGTAGTGAGGGACATGTTCCCTTGCCTTACCATCACGCCCCCGACCCTATGGCTGACCGTCAGGCCTTGGGTGCGACCGAAATTCCTGCTCGAATGTCTGGCGGCTTTACAGGCCATTCCACGGTCCAGTGACCTTTCACAGCCTAGGAAAATCTTCTATCGGGGATTAGTGGAGGGTGCCGTGAAGGATAAGCTGTGGAGTAAGCTCGGCATGTCGAGAGTGGAGTACCGCTCTCATTGGTCTTGGGCGCCAGGCGCGGATTGGCTCAGCAACTCTGAGTTTTCTCTGACCTGGCGATTGGCTCGGAATGGTTTGTCGCTCAATGACAAGCGTTTCGCAATGGGCCTGGCGGATTTGCCAGATTGTGAACGTTGCAACCTTGGAATTAAGGAGACGTCTGCGCACGCCTTCTTCCATTGTTCGCGCGTTCGCCCGTTGTGGGCGCGTGTCGGCGAGTTGACTGCTCGTATCGCGCCGCGGGAGCTTGTGCTCATTGATCGCGCATACGCTGTGGACAATGTGTCGCCCCCGTACTCTGGAGTGAAGCGGATGGTGTTTCTGTCGCTACTGGCCACGGCTAGAATGGTGATTTGGATGACGCGTCTGGAGGAAGTCTTGCGGGGAGGCCGTCTTTCGGATCAGGATCTAATCCGATATTTTGAGCACCAGCTCAAAATGAAGATTAGAACTGAACGGAAACGGCTGCACCCGACAGACTTTAGCAAAAGGTGGATATATGCAGCGAGCCTGGTTCGTGTGACCGGGGC
Source organism: Ascarosepion bandense (assembly GCA_037127315.1). Lineage (NCBI taxonomy): Eukaryota > Metazoa > Mollusca > Cephalopoda > Sepiida > Sepiidae > Ascarosepion > Ascarosepion bandense. Next base: position 9,615 of record JBBBDQ010000347.1, read on the forward strand.
TAGTCTTGATTTTCTTTTTTAGATCTGCTGCTCGCATCGGGGTGGATTCCTCTTTGGAACCCCTCCCGTGGTTAAGGTAAAGTATTCTTTTGTGTACCTAGTTAATGTGAGTGAATGTGTCTGTCCTAGCCTGTTCCCGGCTCCATTGCTTTTGTTATGACCCAGTTCGAGATTCCCCATTGTCCTTTGTTATTTTGTCCCGTTTGTATTCTCGGCTGGGTCAGCCTTATATATTCTCCAGTCCCATTTTATTTTCTACCCGGTGCCTCCATTCCCCTTAGAAAGAGAGCGGCTTGATTTTGTCTCGTCAGGCAGAATACAGTGGCCTCTTTAATTATGTGGGTGTGTTTGGGTCTTACTAACACCTTGTATATGTATTCATTTGAAATTGTTTTTTGTTTTGGGGATTTTTTGTTTCTTCATACCCCCTTCCCATCATATCATTTCATGTACAAATTTTTAAAGTTATTTTTGTATTATATTTGTAATAAATAGTAATAAATTTTTATGTACATTTGGGGCGTTTTTAGGTCCCCGTTATGTTTTGCGGTATTTTGGTGCTTGATAAGTATGAGTGGTGATGGACAAATTCCTTATGGTGAATGAGAATCATTGTAACGTATGTATGGGTCGTGAATCTGATTAGCTAGGTATAGGATAGAGTAGCTGAAGACCACCCCAAGTTTTGTTCCCCCTCCCATTTTTCTGGCCTTGTGCCATAATGCTGTATTGCTCAGTATAAATAAAACGAGCCATTTCCTACCCAAAATTGCGTTATGTGGTTTTTGAGTAGGATCAAAGTGTAGTATCTGTTCCATAGTAGCGTTTACTACGACTTGTGGTTTGACTGACATATCAATTCCACCTGAGTTCATTGCTCAGGCCGCGTAAAAGTAGTGGCTTTATAGCTGCGAAACACCGGAAGCGATTGTCAGGTGTTCGGCCTCTTAGGAGGCATGGCCGCGGAAAGGCCAGAAGCGATCGTGCCTCCCACCACGGACTCGGTGGGAGGGAAAGAGGGGGATTGGGCATTACCGCCTCGGGACAATCCCCCTCCTACAACACCAGGATCCCCCCTACCTTCAACCTCAGGTTGGACAGGGGCGAATATTGCCAGCAAGATCACCACGAAGGACGAAGCCTACTATGAGAGAATAAGGTCCAGGTATGCAGAATACATCAAGGGCACCGAGCTGGTCTCGCTGCCTGACAAATTGGCGGATATCGAGACCAGAGTGATAACGCTAATCTCAAAGGACCTGAAATCCCATAAGATGATCGGAGTGACAAGGGATACTTTGGAGGAAGCCATAAAAAAGCTAAACATCAAAGCCAGGGCCGTGGCGAGGAGGAGTAATGCCATGTGGGATGTCCTGCTGGGCACGGCGGAGGAGGCCAAAAGCTTGGTCGGTACGGTGCTGGAAACAAAAACTCTCCAGTTCAGCACCGAATATATGGGTGCCCGCAAAGTTAGGATCACTCTGCATGGCGTCCCCATGGACATTGAAGAGGACCACGTTGGCGCCTTTTTCGCCGCTTACGGAAAGGTGGCCGTGGTCTCCTCGCTACGGTCTAAGGCTGGCTTCCTGACAGGAGACATGACCCTGCAGGTGACGCTATCCAAGGAAAACATCAGCAAAATCCCTAACATTCCTCACCTGCAGGGGTCGCATCATTTTCATTGTTGTGGAAGGCAGGAAGCCGTGCTGTTGGGTCTGTGGGGCGGCAGACCATGTCGCTAGGGCCTGCCTGACCAAGAAGTCGGCCCCAAAGGCCCAAGCAGCTCAACCAGCAAAGCAGCAGCCAGAAGAAGGAGAGCGACAAACCAACGCAAACGGCACAATCTCCAGGTGTAAACAAGGAGGGTGAGTGGCAGGTGGTCGGCAGAAAGAAGGCCAAAACTCCTCCCGCTGAGAAGGTGCCGGCCACCTGCCAAAATAACACCGTCAAAACCAAAGGAGGCACCGGCGAAGAAGTCTCCCCCCAAGCAGAGAAAGGAAAGGAGCCCGTCCCCCCAACAAGAAATGGAAGTGGAGAGGTCGACTTCTCTAAAGAGGGGGAGAGAGGAAGAAGTGGAGGAGCGGCAGGACAGCCCGAAAACAAGGCCCGAAGAAGTAGAAGCAGAGAGAAGAGGCCACGAGCACAAAAATGCTCGTCGTTGCCGGTGTCGCCAGCAAGAACTTCTTACGCGGAAAAGGCTAGAAGCCTTCCCGCGTCCCCGCAAAAAGCTTCCCAGTCCCCAACCTTCAAATTAACCCCCCTCCACAAAGTCAGTGTGTCAACGCCCTCCCACCCTCCCCTTCTCCTATGCCCACTCCCAGTAGGACCAAAAAAAGAAAGACCTCCCGCGTGGGGAGGCACTCATGAAGGTGGATCCCGGTATCGCAGATGAGTGGTCGTCGCAGCGACGTAAGCTGCTGAAACCACTCCTCAAGCTCACCTCAGTGGATGGGTTATCCACTGAGAACCCCAGGAACTTCTCCCAGGCCCCAGGGGTCATTACTCTGGTCCGCAACACCGGAGGGGGAACCTGCGGGTCTGGGAGCACATTGCGGAAGCGCAGAGGAGCTACCCGAAACTGACTATGGTCAAGGAAGACAGTCCCGAGTTGAGAAAAATGGCTCGAAATTGTGCGGGGAGGTTCCCCATTTTAATCCACCCCTGTCTGTATAGGGTTCTAAAGCTAACCTACCCTACGGACGTCGGCGGAATTGTTCTAGACGGACGGATTACGTCCGACATTGGTACAGGGTCCCTAGGACAGTCCGTCGGGGTCCCGGCTACCCGAGATTTCTACCCGGTATGCGAGTAGAGCCGTTCGTTGCATGTTTTTCTCTGTTTTTTTTTTTTTTTTCGTTTCAGATCTAAAGAAATGTCTATTAAGTTAGCCAGTATAAATGCGAAGGGCCTGAGGGATCGGGGTAAGGCGGCTCGCCTGCTTCGTGACCTCTTGTCCTTCGGCGTGGATGTGGCCGCGATCCAAGAGACTCACTTTGTTTGCGAAGTCGACTCGTGTGTGCTGTCTAACGACTTTGTCGTCTATTCAGCATATGGGAGTCGGCTGGCCAGAGGTGTTTCTTTGCTGGTCAAGCGTACCCTGGACGCGAGGGTTGGACCTTGTCCATGTCGGTGCCGAGGGCCGGCTGATCGTGGCCGATATTGCAGTGAAAAGCAAGTCGTTCCGGCTGATTGTGGTTTATGCGCCCAATGTTCAAGGTGAGCGTGTCTCTTTCTTTCGGCTGTTGGAGCCCTTCATGGTGCATTCAACACGGCTAATCTTAGTTGGGGACTGGAATGCCGTCCTAACCCCCAAATGGGATAGAGGGAAGGGGCGCTAGCGGGTGGAGTGGTGATCGTAGCCTGGTTGATCTGATCGGCGAATTTTGGTCTCGTCGATAGATACCGGGTCGATCATCCGGAAGGGAGCATGTGGACGTGGACGCGTAGTTGGCCCTCTACCCGGGTATCAGCGTACCTGGATAGGGTGTTAGTGAGGGAAGCCGACATAGACTTCTTAGAATGTCCAACGTTTCCACTGGTTAGGCTACACGGACCACAAACTCGGTTTGTGCCCGTGTGGTGTTAGATTTTAGGCCTAGGTTGGCTGGTTATTGGAAGTTCAACCAGTCCTTACTGGACAGGCGGGACTTTCGTGACCAGCTGACAAAACTAGTTCAGCGGGCGTTAATTGGGCGAGTCATTGGGAGTAAGTGGTGGGTTAGTCTTAAGGACTCCATTAGGTCTTTCGCCACCAAATATAGCCAGCGGCTCAACCTAGATAAGGCTGCGGAGGCAAAGACACTTAGAGCTAATTTCGCCCGGGCGGAGGCTGGTGGGGATTCCCTAGAAATAGCCTTAGCCAGGGAGGCCCTGGAGCGTTCGACTAGCGGGCGCTACATGGGCCAGGTAATTAGGGCTAAGTTAAGCAAGATGTCTTCCGAAGCTGTGAAAATGGGCGCGGAACTGCGCAAGGAAGAAATTCGCCGAGCCGGCGACCGGTACATTCGAGAGGTACGCGACCCGGAGGGACATCTCCTTAGGTCGACCGACGACATGTGCGAGGCGTTCCGGCAGCATTTCGAACACCGATTTACCAAGGAGCCTGGTCTCCGTGACGAGGACTTTCGCAGCTATTTGGCTGACTTTCCCCGGCTTTTGCCGGCTGAAGCGGCTAGCTGCGAAGGGGAGATTACGGAGGACGAAATCTACGTGGCTTTGAAGAAGGTCGGCAGTGGCAAGTCGCCAGGTTTGGATGGTTTGCCCTATGAATTGTACTTGAGGATGTCGCACCTTTTTGTCCCGCTCTTGGCTGTCGTGTTCAACCACTGGTTTCGGCAGGGGTCCATCCCCGGTCGGATCACCAGGGGCGTGATCACGCTGTTGAGAAAAGGCAAGAAGGTTGGGAGGGAACTAGATGATTACAGGCCCATAACTCTGCTAAACACAGAGTTAAAGATTTTGGCCAAGATCCTGACGAATCGCTTGCAGCTAGTTGCCGAGTCTCTGTTGGAACCGGATCAGACTTGTGCTGTGAAGGGGAGAACAATTCAGAGCAACCTGCACTTGATTCGCACGATCATAGAGGGTGTAGAAGACGACGATGAGGCCGCGCTGATCAATTTAGATCAGTCCAAGGCATTTGATAGGATTGACCATGGCTACCTGGCTGCTGTCCTGCAGGCCGCCGGATTCAAACCCGACTTCAGCCGCTGGATTAGCCTTCTGTATCGCTCCCCCCGGGCTGTGGTACAGGTGAACGGGAAGCTGTCGGGCGCTTTCGCGCTGTCTAGGTCGGTCCGACAGGGTTGTCCACTGTCTTCTCTCCTTTATGTCTTGGCGTTGGAGCCCCTCCTTCGCCGGCTAAGGGACGAGACTGGCAGTCCGGTCCTGCGTGGAATTGAAGTCCCTGGCGGAGCTCGAGCCAGGGTTTCTGCGTACGCCGATGACGTAACGACCTTTGTGTCCTCCCGCAGGGACATAGAGGCGGTACACCAGGCGCTTGTACGGTACGAGAAGGTGACAGGGGCCAGAATCAACTGCGACAAGTCATCCGGCTTGCGGTTAGGTGCCTGGAAGGGAGTTTCCCTCCCGGGGCCCTTCAGCTGGACGGACGGGCCGGTCAAGCTCCTCGGAGTTTGGTTCGGTCCGGACTTACAGCTGGAGAAAAACTGGTCAGAAGTACTGGCAAAGGTCGGCGCGTCGGTCAAGATTTGGCGTCGACGGGGTCTCTCCGTGAAGGGCTTGGCGGAGGTGTGTAACACATACCTCTTTCCCATGATCCTTTACCGGCTGTCAGTACTTCCCCTTTGTGACGATCATGAGAAGGCGCTCGAGCGTTTGCTATTCTCCTGTCTTTGGAGAGGACGCAAACACATGGTCGACAAAGGAGTCTGTTGCCTCCGTCCGTGTCAAGGGGGTCTGGGGATGCCACACTTGAGGAGCCACGTGCTCGCTTCAAGGTTGGCATTCCTCAGGCGCGCGTTAGAGGAAGATCGGTTGCTTGCGGGGGTAGTGAGGGACATGTTCCCTTGCCTTACCATCACGCCCCCGACCCTATGGCTGACCGTCAGGCCTTGGGTGCGACCGAAATTCCTCCTCGAATGTCTGGCGGCTTTACAGGCCATTCCACGGTCCAGTGACCTTTCACAGCCTAGGAAAATCTTCTATCGGGGATTAGTGGAGGGTGCCGTGAAGGATAAGCTGTGGAGTAAGCTCGGCATGTCGAGAGTGGAGTACCGCTCTCATTGGTCTTGGGCGCCAGGTGCAGATTGGCTCAGCAACTCTGAGTTTTCTCTGACCTGGCGATTGGCTCGGAATGGTTTGTCTCTCAATGACAAGCGTTTCGCAATGGGCCTGGCGGATTTGCCAGATTGTGAACGTTGCAACCTTGGAATCAAGGAGACGTCTGCGCACGCCTTCTTCCATTGTTCGCGCGTTCGCCCGTTGTGGGCGCGTGTCGGCGAGTTGACTGCTCGTATCGCGCCGCGGGAGCTCGTGCTCATTGATCGCGCATACGCTGTGGACAATGTGTTGCCCCCGTACTCTGGAGTGAAGCGGATGGTGTTTCTGACGCTGCTGGCTTCGGCTAGAATGGTGATATGGACGACGCGACTGGAGGAAGTCTTGCGGGGCGGTCGTCTTTCGGATCAGGATCTAATCCGATATTTTGAGCACCAGCTCAAAATGAAGATTAGAACTGAACGGAAACGGCTGCACCCGACAGACTTTTGCGAAAGGTGGATACATGCAGCGAGCCTGGTTCGTGTGACCGGGGCTAGCCTTGATTTTCTTTTTTAGATCTGCTAATCACATCGGGGGGGATTCCTTTGGAACCCTTCCCGTGGTTAAGGTAGATATTCTTTTGTGTACCTAGTTAATGTGAGTGTATGGGTTGTCCTAGCCTGTTCCCGGCTCCAATACTTTTGTTATGATCCAGTTCGAGATCCCCTTTGTCCATCGTTATTTTGTCCCGTTTTACTCTCGGCTGGGTCAGCCTTATATATTCCCCAGTCCAATTTATTTTAACCTGCTTCTCCTTTCCCCTGTAGAAAGAGAGCTACTTGATTTTGCCTTTTAAGGCAGAATACAGTGGCCTCTTTAATTATGAGGGTGTGTTTGGGTCTTACTAACACCATGTATATGATGTTCATTTGAAATTGTTTTTAGTTTGGGGTTTTTTGTTTCTTCATTCCCCCTTCCCATCATGTCATTTCATGCACAAATTTTTAAATCTATTTTTGTATTATATTTGTAAATAGTCACAAATTTTTATGTACATTTGGGGCGTTTTGTAGGTCCCTGGTATGGTTTTTGCGGTATTTTGGTGTACGATATGTATGAGTGTTGATGGACAAATTCTTATGGTGATTGAGAAAATTGTAACGTATGTAAGGGTCGTGAATCCGATTAGCTAGGTATAAGATAGAGTACTGAAGACCACCCCAAGTTTTGTACCCCCACCCATTTTTCGGCCTTGTGCCATAATTCTTTGTAATTAAAGAATAAATAAAACGAGCCATTTCTTACCAATCTTGTGTTGTGTGGTAAATGGCAGAGGATCAAAGTGTAGTATCTGTTCCATAGTGATATTTACTAGCTCTTTGTTTCCTGGACAATTGTGTTCCAGCCTAAGTTTATTGCTCAGGCCCGCGCAAAAGTAGCGGTAAAACGCGAAACGCCGGAAGACAAGCGTCCGTGGTTCGGCCTCTTGGGAGGCATGGCCTCGGAAGGGCCTGGGGAAGTAGTTCCTCCCACCACGGCCTCGGTGGGAGGAAAGGAGGGTGACTGGCAACTACCGCCACGGGAGTCACCCTCCGTAGCGTCCGTAGCAGCAGCAGCATCCCCCAAACCATCAACCTCGGGGTGGACAGGGGGAAAGATCGTTATGAAAAATGAAGATTTCTACGAGGAGATGAAAGCTAAATACGCACAGTATATAAAGGGAACTGAGCTAGTCTCAGTTCCGGAACAACTAGCCCAAATAGAGGTGCGTATTATCACGCTCATCACCAAAGATATTAAGACCCACAAATTGGTGGGAGTAACCAGAGACGCATTTGAGGAGGCGATATCAGCTCTGAAACTAAATGCTAGGGCCGTGGCGAGGAAGAGCAATGCCATGTGGGACGTCCTGCTGGCATCAGCGGAGGAAGCCAAAAGACTAATTGGGGTAGTTCTGGAGACAAAAACGCTCCAACTCCACACTGAGTATATGGGAACCAAAAAAATCAAGGTTACCCTGCATGGCGTCCCCATGGACATTGCAGAGGACCACATAGGTGCCTTTTTCGCCAATTATGGAAAGGTGGCCTGTGTTTCCTCGCTGCGGTCCAAGGCCGGAATCTTAACAGGCGACATGACCCTGCAGTTGACCATATCGAAGGAAAATATCGAAAAAATTCCGAACATCCTCACCTGCAGGGGTCGCGTAATATTCATAATTGTTGAAGGAAGAAAACCGTGCTGTTGGGTCTGCGGGGCGGCGGAACATGTAGCAAAAACCTGCCCCACCAAGAATCCTGCCCCAAAGGCCCAACCAGCCAAGCAGCCACAGCAGGAGCAAGGCAAACCGAAGACGGCAACACCAAAGACGGCATCACCAGCACCGGCTCCAGCTGCCAACAAGGAAGGCGAATGGCAGGTGGTAGGCAGGAAGAAGAATAAAACACCATCCCCGGCGAAGGTGCTGCCACCTGCCAAAACGCCGGCTAAGATGAAGGAGACCCCGGTGAAGGAGACACCGGTGAAGGAGACACCGGTGAAGAGGTCGCCAGCCCAACCGGAAAGGGGTTCCCGTAAGGAAAAGAGCCCCGCACCCAATATGGAGATGGAGGTGGATAGGGCAGCGTCTCTCAAACGTGGGAGAGACGAGGAAGCGGAGGAAGAGCACGACAGCCCAAAGTCCCGGCGGAGAAGCAGGAGCAGAGAGAGAAAAGTGCACAAAGAGAAATGCTCGTCTCTACCGGTGTCCCCCGTAAGAAAGGACTTATGCGGACAAGGCAAGAAGCCTTCCCGCTTCCCCGCGTAAAGCTTCCCAGTCCCCAGTTTTTAAACTGACCCCCCTGGCTAAATCTAGCACATCAACTCCCACTCCCTCCCCTTCTCCTACTCCCACTCCCTCTAGGGCTAAGAAAAAAAATGCCCTCCCGCGTGGGGACGCCCTGATGAAAGTACAGGACAATATTTCGGAGGAGTGGTCTTCGCAGCGACGAAGGCTACTGAAGCCTCTTCTAAAACTGACCTCTGTGAAGGGTCTTTCAACAGAAGACCCGAGGAACTTTGCCCAGGCCCCAGGTGTCATCACCCTGGTAAGAAATACTGGGGGGAACCTGCGGGTCTGGGACCATATCGCAGAGGTCCAGAAGCAGTATCCGAAGCTGAATATGGTCAAAGAACAGTCACCAGAACTTGCAAAGATGGCAAAAAATTGTTCGGGGAGGTTCCCCGTTTTAATCCACCCCTGTCTGTATAGGGTTCTAAAGCTAACATACCCCACGGACGTCGGCGGAATTGTCTTAGACGGACGGATTACGTCCGACATTGGTACAGGGTCCCTAGGACAGTCCGTCGGGGTCCCGTCTACCCGAGATTTCTACCCGGTATGCGAGTAGAGCCGTCCGTTGCATGTTTTTCTCTGTTTTTTTCGTTTCAGATCTAAAGAATGTCTATTAAGATAGCCAGTATAAATGCGAAGGGCCTGAGGGATCGGGGTAAGGCGGCTCGCCTGCTTCGTGACCTCTTGTCCTTCGGCGTGGATGTGGCCGCGATCCAAGAGACTCACTTTGTTTGCGAAGTCGACTCGTGTGTGCTGTCTAACGACTTTGTCGTCTATTCAGCATATGGGAGCCGGCTGGCCAGAGGTGTTTCTTTGCTGGTCAAGCGTACCCTGGACGCGAGGGTGGACCTTGTCCATGTCGGTGCCGAGGGCCGGCTGATCGTGGCCGATATTGCAGTGAAAAGCAAGTCGTTCCGGCTGATTGTGGTTTATGCGCCCAATGTTCAAGGTGAGCGTGTCTCTTTCTTTCGGCTGTTGGAGCCCTTCATGGTGCATTCAACACGGCTAATCTTAGTTGGGGACTGGAATGCCGTCCTAACCCCCAAATGGGATAGAGGGAAGGGGCGCTAGCGGGTGGAGTGGTGATCGTAGCCTGGTTGATCTGATCGGCGAATTTTGGTCTCGTCGATAGATACCGGGTCGATCATCCGGAAGGGAGCATGTGGACGTGGACGCGTAGTTGGCCCTTCTACCCGGGTATCTGCATACCTGGATAGGATGTTAGTGAGGGAAGAAGCCGATATAGACTTCCTTAGAATGTCCAACGTTCCACTGGTTAGGCTACTCGGACCACAAACTCGTTTGTGCCCGGGTGGCGTTAGAATTTTAGGCCTAGGTTGGCTGGTTATTGGAAGTTCAATCAGTCCTTACTGGACAGGCGGGACTTTCGTGACCAGCTGACAAAACTAGTGCAGCGGGCGTTAATTGGGCGAGTCATTGGGAGTAAGTGGTGGGTTAACCTTAAGGACTCCATTAGGTCTTTCGCCACCAAATATAGCCAGCGGCTCAACCTAGATAAGGCTGCGGAGGCAAAGACACTTAGTGCTAATTTCGCCCGGGCGGAGGCTGGTGGGGATCCCCTAGAAATAGCCTTAGCCAGGAGGCCCTGGAGCGCTCGACTAGCGGGCGCTACATGGGTCAGGTAATTAGGGCTAAGTTAAGCAAGATGTCTTCCGAAGCTGTGAACATGGGCGCGGAACTGCGCAAGGAAGAAATTCGCCATGCCGGCGACCGGTACATTCGAGAGGTACGCGACCCGGAGGGACATCTCCTTAGGTCCACCGACGACATGTGCGAGGCGTTCCGGCAGCATTTCGAGCACCGATTTACCAAGGAGCCTGGTCTCCGTGACGAGGAGTTTCGCAGCTATTTGGCTGACTTTCCCCGGCGTTTGCCGGCTGAAGCGGCTAGCTGCGAAGGGGAGATTACGGAGGACGAAATCTACGTGGCTTTGAAGAAGGTCGGCAGTGGCAAGTCGCCAGGTTTGGATGGTTTGCCCTATGAATTGTACTTGAGGATGTCGCACCTTTTTGTCCCGCTCTTGGCTGTCGTGTTCAACCACTGGTTTCGGCAGGGGTCCATCCCCGGTCGGATCACCAGGGGCGTGATCACGCTGTTGAGAAAAGGCAAGAAGGTTGGGAGGGAACTAGATGATTACAGGCCCATAACTCTGCTAAACACAGAGTTAAAGATTTTGGCCAAGATCCTGACGAATCGCTTGCAGCTAGTTGCCGAGTCTCTGTTGGAACCGGATCAGACTTGTTCTGTGAAGGGGAGAACAATTCAGAGCAACCTGCACTTGATTCGCACGATCATAGAGGGTGTAGAAGACGACGATGAGGCCGCGCTGATCAATTTAGATCAGTCCAAGGCATTTGATAGGATTGACCATGGCTACCTGGCTGCTGTCCTGCAGGCCGCCGGATTCAAACCCGACTTCAGCCGCTGGATTAGCCTTCTGTATCGCTCCCCCAAGGCTGTGGTACAGGTGAACGGGAAGCTGTCGGGCGCTTTCGCGCTGTCTAGGTCGGTCCGACAGGGTTGTCCACTGTCTTCTCTCCTTTATGTCCTCGCGTTGGAGCCCCTCCTTCGCAGGCTAAGGGACGAGACGGGCAGTCCGGTCCTGCGTGGAATTGAAGTCCCTGGTGGAGCTCGAGCCAGGGTTTCCGCGTACGCCGATGACGTAACGACCTTTGTGTCCTCCCGCAGGGACATAGAGGCGGTACACCAGGCGCTTGTACGGTACGAGAAGGTGACAGGGGCCAGAATTAACTGCGACAAGTCATCCGGCTTGCGGTTAGGTGCCTGGAAGGGAGTTTCCCTCCCGGGGCCCTTCAGCTGGACGGACGGGCCGGTCAAGCTCCTCGGAGTTTGGTTCGGTCCGGACTTACAGCTGGAGAAAAACTGGTCAGAAGTACTGGCAAAGGTCGGCGCGTCGGTCAAGATTTGGCGTCGACGGGGTCTCTCCGTGAAGGGCTTGGCGGAGGTGTGTAACACATACCTCTTTCCCATGATCCTTTACCGGCTGTCAGTACTTCCCCTTTGTGACGATCATGAGAAGGCGCTCGAGCGTTTGCTATTCTCCTGTCTGTGGAGAGGACGCAAACACATGGTCGACAAAGGAGTCTGTTGCCTCCGTCCGTGTCAAGGGGGTCTGGGGATGCCACACTTGAGGAGCCACGTGCTCGCTTCAAGGTTGGCATTCCTCAGGCGCGCGTTGGAGGAAGATCGGTTGCTTGCGGGGGTAGTGAGGGACATGTTCCCTTGCCTTACCATCACGCCCCCGACCCTATGGCTGACCGTCAGGCCTTGGGTGCGACCGAAATTCCTGCCTCGAATGTCTGGCGGCTTTACAGGCCATTCCACGGTCCAGTGACCTTTCACAGCCTAGGAAAATCTTCTATCGGGGATTAGTGGAGGGTGCCGTGAAGGATAAGCTGTGGAGTAAGCTCGGCATGTCGAGAGTGGAGTACCGCTCTCATTGGTCTTGGGCGCCAGGCGCGGATTGGCTCAGCAACTCTGAGTTTTCTCTGACCTGGCGATTGGCTCGGAATGGTTTGTCGCTCAATGACAAGCGTTTCGCAATGGGCCTGGCGGATTTGCCAGATTGTGAACGTTGCGACCTTGGAATTAAGGAGACGTCTGCGCACGCCTTCTTCCATTGTTCGCGCGTTCGCCCGTTGTGGGCGCGTGTCGGCGAGTTGACTGCTCGTATCGCGCCGCGGGAGCTTGTGCTCATTGATCGCGCATACGCTGTGGACAATGTGTCGCCCCCGTACTCTGGAGTGAAGCGGATGGTGTTTCTGTCGCTACTGGCCACGGCTAGAATGGTGATTTGGATGACGCGTCTGGAGGAAGTCTTGCGGGGAGGCCGTCTTTCGGATCAGGATCTAATCCGATATTTTGAGCACCAGCTCAAAATGAAGATTAGAACTGAACGGAAACGGCTGCACCCGACAGACTTTAGCAAAAGGTGGATATATGCAGCGAGCCTGGTTCGTGTGACCGGGGCTAGTCTTGATTTTCTTTTTTAGATCTGCTGCTCGCATCGGGGTGGATTCCTCTGGAACCCCTCCCGTGGTTAAGGTAAAGTATTCTTTTGTGTACCTAGTTAATGTGAGTGAATGTGTCTGTCCTAGCCTGTTCCCGGCTCCATTGCTTTTGTTATGACCCAGTTCGAGATTCCCATTGTCCTTTGTTATTTTGTCCCGTTTGTATTCTCGGCTGGGTCAGCCTTATATATTCTCCAGTCCCATTTTATTTTCTACCCGGTGCCTCCATTCCCCTTAGAAAGAGAGCGGCTTGATTTTGTCTCGTCAGGCAGAATACAGTGGCCTCTTTAATTATGTGGGTGTGTTTGGGTCTTACTAACACCTTGTATATGTATTCATTTGAAATTGTTTTTTGTTTTGGGGATTTTTTGTTTCTTCATACCCCCTTCCCATCATATCATTTCATGTACAAATTTTTAAAGTTATTTTTGTATTATATTTGTATATAGTAATAAATTTTTATGTACATTTGGGGCGTTTTTAGGTCCCCGTTATGTTTTGCGGTATTTTGGTGCTTGATAAGTATGAGTGGTGATGGACAAATTCTTATGGTGAATGAGAATCATTGTAACGTATGTATGGGTCGTGAATCTGATTAGCTAGGTATAAGGATAGAGTAGCTGAAGACCACCCCAAGTTTTGTTCCCCCTCCCATTTTTCTGGCCTTGTGCCATAATGCTGTATTGCTCAGTATAAATAAAACGAGCCATTTCTTACCAATCTTGTGTTGTGTGGTAAATGGCAGAGGATCAAAGTGTAGTATCTGTTCCATAGTGATATTTACTAGCTCTTTGTTTCCTGGACAATTGTGTTCCAGCCTAAGTTTATTGCTCAGGCCCGCGCAAAAGTAGCGTGTAAACGCGAAACGCCGGAAGACAAGCGTCCGTGGTTCGGCCTCTTGGGAGGCATGGCCTCGGAAGGGCCTGGGGAAGTAGTTCCTCCCACCACGGCCTCGGTGGGAGGAAAGGAGGGTGACTGGCAACTACCGCCACGGGAGTCACCCTCCGTAGCGTCCGTAGCAGCAGCAGCATCCCCCAAACCATCAACCTCGGGGTGGACAGGGGGAAAGATCGTTATGAAAAATGAAGATTTCTACGAGGAGATGAAAGCTAAATACGCACAGTATATAAAGGGAACTGAGCTAGTCTCAGTTCCGGAACAACTAGCCCAAATAGAGGTGCGTATTATCACGCTCATCACCAAAGATATTAAGACCCACAAATTGGTGGGAGTAACCAGAGACGCATTTGAGGAGGCGATATCAGCTCTGAAACTAAATGCTAGGGCCGTGGCGAGGAAGAGCAATGCCATGTGGGACGTCCTGCTGGCATCAGCGGAGGAAGCCAAAAGACTAATTGGGGTAGTTCTGGAGACAAAAACGCTCCAACTCCACACTGAGTATATGGGAACCAAAAAAATCAAGGTTACCCTGCATGGCGTCCCCATGGACATTGCAGAGGACCACATAGGTGCCTTTTTCGCCAATTATGGAAAGGTGGCCTGTGTTTCCTCGCTGCGGTCCAAGGCCGGAATCTTAACAGGCGACATGACCCTGCAGTTGACCATATCGAAGGAAAATATCGAAAAAATTCCGAACATCCTCACCTGCAGGGGTCGCGTAATATTCATAATTGTTGAAGGAAGAAAACCGTGCTGTTGGGTCTGCGGGGCGGCGGAACATGTAGCAAAAACCTGCCCCACCAAGAATCCTGCCCCAAAGGCCCAACCAGCCAAGCAGCCACAGCAGGAGCAAGGCAAACCGAAGACGGCAACACCAAAGACGGCATCACCAGCACCGGCTCCAGCTGCCAACAAGGAAGGCGAATGGCAGGTGGTAGGCAGGAAGAAGAATAAAACACCATCCCCGGCGAAGGTGCTGCCACCTGCCAAAACGCCGGCTAAGATGAAGGAGACCCCGGTGAAGGAGACACCGGTGAAGGAGACACCGGTGAAGAGGTCGCCAGCCCAACCGGAAAGGGGTTCCCGTAAGGAAAAGAGCCCCGCACCCAATATGGAGATGGAGGTGGATAGGGCAGCGTCTCTCAAACGTGGGAGAGACGAGGAAGCGGAGGAAGAGCACGACAGCCCAAAGTCCCGGCGGAGAAGCAGGAGCAGAGAGAGAAAAGTGCACAAAGAGAAATGCTCGTCTCTACCGGTGTCCCCCGTAAGAAGGACTTATGCGGACAAGGCAAGAAGCCTTCCCGCTTCCCCGCGTAAAGCTTCCCAGTCCCCAGTTTTTAAACTGACCCCCCTGGCTAAATCTAGCACATCAACTCCCACTCCCTCCCCTTCTCCTACTCCCACTCCCTCTAGGGCTAAGAAAAAAAATGCCCTCCCGCGTGGGGACGCCCTGATGAAAGTACAGGACAATATTTCGGAGGAGTGGTCTTCGCAGCGACGAAGGCTACTGAAGCCTCTTCTAAAACTGACCTCTGTGAAGGGTCTTTCAACAGAAGACCCGAGGAACTTTGCCCAGGCCCCAGGTGTCATCACCCTGGTAAGAAATACTGGGGGGAACCTGCGGGTCTGGGACCATATCGCAGAGGTCCAGAAGCAGTATCCGAAACTGAATATGGTCAAAGAACAGTCACCAGAACTTGCAAAGATGGCAAAAAATTGTTCGGGGAGGTTCCCCGTTTTAATCCACCCCTGTCTGTATAGGGTTCTAAAGCTAACATACCCCACGGACGTCGGCGGAATTGTCTTAGACGGACGGATTACGTCCGACATTGGTACAGGGTCCCTAGGACAGTCCGTCGGGGTCCCGTCTACCCGAGATTTCTACCCGGTATGCGAGTAGAGCCGTCCGTTGCATGTTTTTCTCTGTTTTTTTCGTTTCAGATCTAAAGAATGTCTATTAAGATAGCCAGTATAAATGCGAAGGGCCTGAGGGATCGGGGTAAGGCGGCTCGCCTGCTTCGTGACCTCTTGTCCTTCGGCGTGGATGTGGCCGCGATCCAAGAGACTCACTTTGTTTGCGAAGTCGACTCGTGTGTGCTGTCTAACGACTTTGTCGTCTATTCAGCATATGGGAGCCGGCTGGCCAGAGGTGTTTCTTTGCTGGTCAAGCGTACCCTGGACGCGAGGGTGGACCTTGTCCATGTCGGTGCCGAGGGCCGGCTGATCGTGGCCGATATTGCAGTGAAAAGCAAGTCGTTCCGGCTGATTGTGGTTTATGCGCCCAATGTTCAAGGTGAGCGTGTCTCTTTCTTTCGGCTGTTGGAGCCCTTCATGGTGCATTCAACACGGCTAATCTTAGTTGGGGACTGGAATGCCGTCCTAACCCCCAAATGGGATAGAGGAAGGGGCGCTAGCGGGTGGAGTGGTGATCGTAGCCTGGTTGATCTGATCGGCGAATTTGGTCTCGTCGATAGATACCGGGTCGATCATCCGGAAGGGAGCATGTGGACGTGGACGCGTAGTTGGCCTTCTACCCGGGTATCTGCATACCTGGATAGGATGTTAGTGAGAGAAGCCGATATAGACTTCCTAGAATGTCCAACGTTCCACTGGTTAGGCTACTCGGACCACAAACTCGTTTGTGCCCGGGTGGCGTTAGAATTTAGGCCTAGGTTGGCTGGTTATTGGAAGTTCAATCAGTCCTTACTGGACAGGCGGGACTTTCGTGACCAGCTGACAAAACTAGTGCAGCGGGCGTTAATTGGGCGAGTCATTGGGAGTAAGTGGTGGGTTAACCTTAAGGACTCCATTAGGTCTTTCGCCACCAAATATAGCCAGCGGCTCAACCTAGATAAGGCTGCGGAGGCAAAGACACTTAGTGCTAATTTCGCCCGGGCGGAGGCTGGTGGGGATCCCCTAGAAATAGCCTTAGCCAGGGGAGGCCCTGGAGCGCTCGACTAGCGGGCGCTACATGGGTCAGGTAATTAGGGCTAAGTTAAGCAAGATGTCTTCCGAAGCTGTGAACATGGGCGCGGAACTGCGCAAGGAAGAAATTCGCCATGCCGGCGACCGGTACATTCGAGAGGTACGCGACCCGGAGGGACATCTCCTTAGGTCCACCGACGACATGTGCGAGGCGTTCCGGCAGCATTTCGAGCACCGATTTACCAAGGAGCCTGGTCTCCGTGACGAGGAGTTTCGCAGCTATTTGGCTGACTTTCCCCGGCTTTTGCCGGCTGAAGCGGCTAGCTGCGAAGGGGAGATTACGGAGGACGAAATCTACGTGGCTTTGAAGAAGGTCGGCAGTGGCAAGTCGCCAGGTTTGGATGGTTTGCCCTATGAATTGTACTTGAGGATGTCGCACCTTTTTGTCCCGCTCTTGGCTGTCGTGTTCAACCACTGGTTTCGGCAGGGGTCCATCCCCGGTCGGATCACCAGGGGCGTGATCACGCTGTTGAGAAAAGGCAAGAAGGTTGGGAGGGAACTAGATGATTACAGGCCCATAACTCTGCTAAACACAGAGTTAAAGATTTTGGCCAAGATCCTGACGAATCGCTTGCAGCTAGTTGCCGAGTCTCTGTTGGAACCGGATCAGACTTGTTCTGTGAAGGGGAGAACAATTCAGAGCAACCTGCACTTGATTCGCACGATCATAGAGGGTGTAGAAGACGACGATGAGGCCGCGCTGATCAATTTAGATCAGTCCAAGGCATTTGATAGGATTGACCATGGCTACCTGGCTGCTGTCCTGCAGGCCGCCGGATTCAAACCCGACTTCAGCCGCTGGATTAGCCTTCTGTATCGCTCCCCCAAGGCTGTGGTACAGGTGAACGGGAAGCTGTCGGGCGCTTTCGCGCTGTCTAGGTCGGTCCGACAGGGTTGTCCACTGTCTTCTCTCCTTTATGTCCTCGCGTTGGAGCCCCTCCTTCGCAGGCTAAGGGACGAGACGGGCAGTCCGGTCCTGCGTGGAATTGAAGTCCCTGGTGGAGCTCGAGCCAGGGTTTCCGCGTACGCCGATGACGTAACGACCTTTGTGTCCTCCCGCAGGGACATAGAGGCGGTACACCAGGCGCTTGTACGGTACGAGAAGGTGACAGGGGCCAGAATTAACTGCGACAAGTCATCCGGCTTGCGGTTAGGTGCCTGGAAGGGAGTTTCCCTCCCGGGGCCCTTCAGCTGGACGGACGGGCCGGTCAAGCTCCTCGGAGTTTGGTTCGGTCCGGACTTACAGCTGGAGAAAAACTGGTCAGAAGTACTGGCAAAGGTCGGCGCGTCGGTCAAGATTTGGCGTCGACGGGGTCTCTCCGTGAAGGGCTTGGCGGAGGTGTGTAACACATACCTCTTTCCCATGATCCTTTACCGGCTGTCAGTACTTCCCCTTTGTGACGATCATGAGAAGGCGCTCGAGCGTTTGCTATTCTCCTGTCTGTGGAGAGGACGCAAACACATGGTCGACAAAGGAGTCTGTTGCCTCCGTCCGTGTCAAGGGGGTCTGGGGATGCCACACTTGAGGAGCCACGTGCTCGCTTCAAGGTTGGCATTCCTCAGGCGCGCGTTGGAGGAAGATCGGTTGCTTGCGGGGGTAGTGAGGGACATGTTCCCTTGCCTTACCATCACGCCCCCGACCCTATGGCTGACCGTCAGGCCTTGGGTGCGACCGAAATTCCTGCTCGAATGTCTGGCGGCTTTACAGGCCATTCCACGGTCCAGTGACCTTTCACAGCCTAGGAAAATCTTCTATCGGGGATTAGTGGAGGGTGCCGTGAAGGATAAGCTGTGGAGTAAGCTCGGCATGTCGAGAGTGGAGTACCGCTCTCATTGGTCTTGGGCGCCAGGCGCGGATTGGCTCAGCAACTCTGAGTTTTCTCTGACCTGGCGATTGGCTCGGAATGGTTTGTCGCTCAATGACAAGCGTTTCGCAATGGGCCTGGCGGATTTGCCAGATTGTGAACGTTGCAACCTTGGAATTAAGGAGACGTCTGCGCACGCCTTCTTCCATTGTTCGCGCGTTCGCCCGTTGTGGGCGCGTGTCGGCGAGTTGACTGCTCGTATCGCGCCGCGGGAGCTTGTGCTCATTGATCGCGCATACGCTGTGGACAATGTGTCGCCCCCGTACTCTGGAGTGAAGCGGATGGTGTTTCTGTCGCTACTGGCCACGGCTAGAATGGTGATTTGGATGACGCGTCTGGAGGAAGTCTTGCGGGGAGGCCGTCTTTCGGATCAGGATCTAATCCGATATTTTGAGCACCAGCTCAAAATGAAGATTAGAACTGAACGGAAACGGCTGCACCCGACAGACTTTAGCAAAAGGTGGATATATGCAGCGAGCCTGGTTCGTGTGACCGGGGCTAGTCTTGATTTTCTTTTTTAGATCTGCTGCTCGCATCGGGGTGGATTCCTCTGGAACCCCTCCCGTGGTTAAGGTAAAGTATTCTTTTGTGTACCTAGTTAATGTGAGTGAATGTGTCTGTCCTAGCCTGTTCCCGGCTCCATTGCTTTTGTTATGACCCAGTTCGAGATTCCCATTGTCCTTTGTTATTTTGTCCCGTTTGTATTCTCGGCTGGGTCAGCCTTATATATTCTCCAGTCCCATTTTATTTTCTACCCGGTGCCTCCATTCCCCTTAGAAAGAGAGCGGCTTGATTTTGTCTCGTCAGGCAGAATACAGTGGCCTCTTTAATTATGTGGGTGTGTTTGGGTCTTACTAACACCTTGTATATGTATTCATTTGAAATTGTTTTTTGTTTTGGGGATTTTTTGTTTCTTCATACCCCCTTCCCATCATATCATTTCATGTACAAATTTTTAAAGTTATTTTTGTATTATATTTGTATATAGTAATAAATTTTTATGTACATTTGGGGCGTTTTTAGGTCCCCGTTATGTTTTGCGGTATTTTGGTGCTTGATAAG
The DNA here is from genome assembly GCA_037127315.1 of Ascarosepion bandense. Classification (NCBI taxonomy): domain Eukaryota; kingdom Metazoa; phylum Mollusca; class Cephalopoda; order Sepiida; family Sepiidae; genus Ascarosepion; species Ascarosepion bandense. The sequence continues at coordinate 29,033 of JBBBDQ010000347.1, forward strand.
TATGAGTGGTGATGGACAAATTCTTATGGTGAATGAGAATCATTGTAACGTATGTATGGGTCGTGAATCTGATTAGCTAGGTATAGGATAGAGTAGCTGAAGACCACCCCAAGTTTTGTTCCCCCTCCCATTTTTCTGGCCTTGTGCCATAATGCTGTATTGCTCAGTATAAATAAAACGAGCCATTTCTTACCAATCTTGTGTTGTGTGGTAAATGGCAGAGGATCAAAGTGTAGTATCTGTTCCATAGTGATACTTACTATTGCTTTGTTTCCTGGACAATTGTGTTCCAGCCTAAGTTTATTGCTCAGGCCCGCGCAAAAGTAGCGGTAAAACGCGAAACGCCGGAAGACAAGCGTCCGTGGTTCGGCCTCTTGGGAGGCATGGCCTCGGAAGGGCCTGGGGAAGTAGTTCCTCCCACCACGGCCTCGGTGGGAGGAAAGGAGGGTGACTGGCAGCTACCGCCACGGGAGTCACCCTCCGTAGCGTCCGTAGCAGCAGCAGCATCCCCCAAACCATCGACCTCGGGGTGGACAGGGGGAAAGATCGTCATGAAAAACGAAGAGTTCTACGAGGAAATGAAAGGAAAATATGCGCAGTATATTAAGGGAACTGAGCTGGTCTCAGTTCCGGAACAACTAGCGCAAATTGAAGTGCGTATTATTACGCTTATAACAAAAGACATAAAAACTCACAAGTTGGTGGGAGTAACCAGAGAAGTTTTTGAGGAGGCGTTATCAGCTCTGAAACTAAATGCTAGGGCCGTGGCGAGGAAGAGCAATGCCATGTGGGACGTCCTGCTGGCTTCAGCGGACGAAGCCAAAAGACTAATTGGGGTAGTTCTGGAGACAAAAACGCTCCAACTCCACACTGAGTATATGGGGACCAAAAAAATCAAGGTTACCCTGCATGGCGTCCCCATGGACATTGCGGAGGACCACATAGGTGCCTTTTTCGCCCATTATGGAAAGGTGGCCTGTGTTTCCTCGCTGCGGTCCAGAGCAGGTATCTTGACAGGCGACATGACCCTGCAGGTGACTATAACGAAGGAAAACATTCCCAAAATTCCTAACATCCTCACCTGCAGGGGTCGCGTAATATTCATAATTGTTGAAGGAAGAAAACCGTGCTGTTGGGTCTGCGGGGCGGCGGAACATGTAGCAAAAACCTGCCCCACCAAGAATCCTGCCCCAAAGGCCCAACCAGCCAAGCAGCCACAGCAGGAGCAAGGCAAACCGAAGACGGCAACACCAAAGACGGCATCACCAGCACCGGCTCCAGCTGCCAACAAGGACGGCGAGTGGCAGGTGGTAGGCAGGAAGAAGAATAAGACACCATCCCCGGCGAAGGTGCCGCCACCTGCCAAAACGCCGGTTAAGATGAAGGAGACCCCGGTGAAGGATACCCCGGTGAAGAGGTCTCCAGTCCAACCGGAAAGGGGTTCCCAAAAGGAAAAGAGCTCCTCGCCTAGTATAGAGATGGAGGTGGAAAGGGCAGCGTCTCTCAAACGTGGGAGAGACGAGGAAGCGGAGGAAGAACGCGACAGCCCGAAGTCGAGGCGGAGAAGCAGGAGCAGAGAGAGAAGAGTACACAAAGTGAAATGCTCGTCACTACCGGTGTCCCCCGTGAGAAAGACTTATGCGGACAAGGCAAGAAGCCTTCCCGCTTCCCCGCTTAAGGCTTCCCAGTCCCCAGTTTTTAAACTGACCCCCTTGGCAAAAGCTAGTGCCATAACTCCTACTCCCTCCCCTTCTCCTACTCCCACTCCCTCTCGGGCTAAGAAAAAAAATGCCCTCCCGCGTGGGGATGCCCTGATGAAGGTTCCAGAAAATATTTCGGAGGAGTGGTCTTCCCAGCGACGAAGGCTACTGAAGCCTCTTTTAAAATTGACCTCTGTGAAGGGTCTCTCTACGGAAGACCCGAGGAACTTTGCCCAGGCCCCAGGTGTCATCACCCTGGTTAGGAATACCGGGGGGAACCTGCGGGTCTGGGACCATATCGCAGAGGTCCAGAAGCATTATACCAATTTAAATATGGTCAAAGAACATTCACCAGAGCTAAGAAAAATGGCTAAAAATTGTTCGGGGAGGTTCCCCGTATTACTCCACCCCTGCTTATATAGGGTGGTAAAATTAATTTATCCAACGGACGTCGGCGGTATTGTCCTGGACGGACGAATTACGTCCGATATAGGTACAGGGTCCCTAGGACAGGCCGTCGGGGTCCCAGCCACCAGAGATTTTTTCCCCGTATGTGATTAGAGCCGTTGTTGCATGTTTTTTCTGTTTCTCTTTTTCAGGCCTAAGAAATGTCTATCAAGATAGCCAGTTTGAATGCGTATGGCCTGAGGGATCGGGGTAAGGCGGCTCGCCTGCTTCGTGACCTCTTGTCGTACGGCGTGGATGTGGCCGCGATCCAAGAGACTCACTTTGTTTGCGAAGTCGACTCGTGTGTGCTGTCTAGCGACTTTGTCGTTTATTCAGCATATGGGAGCCGGCGGGCCAGAGGTGTTTCTTTGCTGGTTAAGCGTACCCTGGACGCGAGGGTTGACCTTGTCCATGTCGGTGCCGAGGGCCGGCTGATCGTGGCCGATATTGCAGTGAAAAGCAAGTCGTTCCGGCTGATTGCGGTTTATGCGCCCAATGTTCAAGGTGAGCGTGTCTCTTTCTTTCGGCTGTTGGAGCCCTTCATGGTGCATTCAACACGGCTAATCTTAGTTGGGGACTGGAATGCCATCCTAACCCCCAAATGGGATAGAGGGAGGGGCGCTAGCGGGTGGAGTGGTGATCGTAGCCTGGTCAAGCTTGTCGGCGATTTTGGTCTCGTCGATAGATACCGGGTCGATCATCCGGAAGGGAGCATGTGGACGTGGACGCGTAGTTGGCCCTCTACCCGGGTATCAGCGTACCTGGATAGGGTGTTAGTGAGGGAAGCCGACATAGACTTCTTAGAATGTCCAACGTTCCACTGGTTAGGCTACACGGACCACAAACTCGTTTGTGCCCGTGTGGTGTTAGATTTTAGGCCTAGGTTGGCTGGTTATTGGAAGTTCAACCAGTCCTTACTGGACAGGCGGGACTTTCGTGACCAGCTGACAAAACTAGTTCAGCGGGCGTTAATTGGGCGAGTCATTGGGAGTAAGTGGTGGGTTAGTCTTAAGGACTCCATTAGGTCTTTCGCCACCAAATATAGCCAGCGGCTCAACCTAGATAAGGCTGCGGAGGCAAAGACACTTAGAGCTAATTTCGCCCGGGCGGAGGCTGGTGGGGATTCCCTAGAAATAGCCTTAGCCAGGGAGGCCCTGGAGCGTTCGACTAGCGGGCGCTACATGGGCCAGGTAATTAGGGCTAAGTTAAGCAAGATGTCTTCCGAAGCTGTGAAAATGGGCGCGGAACTGCGCAAGGAAGAAATTCGCCGAGCCGGCGACCGGTACATTCGAGAGGTACGCGACCCGGAGGGACATCTCCTTAGGTCGACCGACGACATGTGCGAGGCGTTCCGGCAGCATTTCGAGCACCGATTTACCAAGGAGCCTGGTCTCCGTGACGAGGACTTTCGCAGCTATTTGGCTGACTTTCCCCGGCTTTTGCCGGCTGAAGCGGCTAGCTGCGAAGGGGAGATTACGGAGGACGAAATCTACGTGGCTTTGAAGAAGGTCGGCAGTGGCAAGTCGCCAGGTTTGGATGGTTTGCCCTATGAATTGTACTTGAGGATGTCGCACCTTTTTGTCCCGCTCTTGGCAGTCGTGTTCAACCACTGGTTTCGGCAGGGGTCCATCCCCGGTCGGATCACCAGGGGCGTGATCACGCTGTTGAGAAAAGGCAAGAAGGTTGGGAGGGAACTAGATGATTACAGGCCCATAACTCTGCTAAACACAGAGTTAAAGATTTTGGCCAAGATCCTGACGAATCGCTTGCAGCTAGTTGCCGAGTCTCTGTTGGAACCGGATCAGACTTGTGCTGTGAAGGGGAGAACAATTCAGAGCAACCTGCACTTGATTCGCACGATCATAGAGGGTGTAGAAGACGACGATGAGGCCGCGCTGATCAATTTAGATCAGTCCAAGGCATTTGATAGGATTGACCATGGCTACCTGGCTGCTGTCCTGCAGGCCGCCGGATTCAAACCCGACTTCAGCCGCTGGATTAGCCTTCTGTATCGCTCCCCCCGGGCTGTGGTACAGGTGAACGGGAAGCTGTCGGGCGCTTTCGCGCTGTCTAGGTCGGTCCGACAGGGTTGTCCACTGTCTTCTCTCCTTTATGTCTTGGCGTTGGAGCCCCTCCTTCGCCGGCTAAGGGACGAGACTGGCAGTCCGGTCCTGCGTGGAATTGAAGTCCCTGGCGGAGCTCGAGCCAGGGTTTCTGCGTACGCCGATGACGTAACGACCTTTGTGTCCTCCCGCAGGGACATAGAGGCGGTACACCAGGCGCTTGTACGGTACGAGAAGGTGACAGGGGCCAGAATCAACTGCGACAAGTCATCCGGCTTGCGGTTAGGTGCCTGGAAGGGAGTTTCCCTCCCGGGGCCCTTCAGCTGGACGGACGGGCCGGTCAAGCTCCTCGGAGTTTGGTTCGGTCCGGACTTACAGCTGGAGAAAAACTGGTCAGAAGTACTGGCAAAGGTCGGCGCGTCGGTCAAGATTTGGCGTCGACGGGGTCTCTCCGTGAAGGGCTTGGCGGAGGTGTGTAACACATACCTCTTTCCCATGATCCTTTACCGGCTGTCAGTACTTCCCCTTTGTGACGATCATGAGAAGGCGCTCGAGCGTTTGCTATTCTCCTGTCTTTGGAGAGGACGCAAACACATGGTCGACAAAGGAGTCTGTTGCCTCCGTCCGTGTCAAGGGGGTCTGGGGATGCCACACTTGAGGAGCCACGTGCTCGCTTCAAGGTTGGCATTCCTCAGGCGCGCGTTAGAGGAAGATCGGTTGCTTGCGGGGGTAGTGAGGGACATGTTCCCTTGCCTTACCATCACGCCCCCGACCCTATGGCTGACCGTCAGGCCTTGGGTGCGACCGAAATTCCTCCTCGAATGTCTGGCGGCTTTACAGGCCATTCCACGGTCCAGTGACCTTTCACAGCCTAGGAAAATCTTCTATCGGGGATTAGTGGAGGGTGCCGTGAAGGATAAGCTGTGGAGTAAGCTCGGCATGTCGAGAGTGGAGTACCGCTCTCATTGGTCTTGGGCGCCAGGTGCAGATTGGCTCAGCAACTCTGAGTTTTCTCTGACCTGGCGATTGGCTCGGAATGGTTTGTCTCTCAATGACAAGCGTTTCGCAATGGGCCTGGCGGATTTGCCAGATTGTGAACGTTGCAACCTTGGAATCAAGGAGACGTCTGCGCACGCCTTCTTCCATTGTTCGCGCGTTCGCCCGTTGTGGGCGCGTGTCGGCGAGTTGACTGCTCGTATCGCGCCGCGGGAGCTCGTGCTCATTGATCGCGCATACGCTGTGGACAATGTGTTGCCCCCGTACTCTGGAGTGAAGCGGATGGTGTTTCTGACGCTGCTGGCTTCGGCTAGAATGGTGATATGGACGACGCGACTGGAGGAAGTCTTGCGGGGCGGTCGTCTTTCGGATCAGGATCTAATCCGATATTTTGAGCACCAGCTCAAAATGAAGATTAGAACTGAACGGAAACGGCTGCACCCGACAGACTTTTGCGAAAGGTGGATACATGCAGCGAGCCTGGTTCGTGTGACCGGGGCTAGCCTTGATTTTCTTTTTTAGATCTGCTAATCACATCGGGGGGGATTCCTTTGGAACCCTTCCCGTGGTTAAGGTAGATATTCTTTTGTGTACCTAGTTAATGTGAGTGTATGGGTTGTCCTAGCCTGTTCCCGGCTCCAATACTTTTGTTATGATCCAGTTCGAGATCCCCTTTGTCCATCGTTATTTTGTCCCGTTTTACTCTCGGCTGGGTCAGCCTTATATATTCCCCAGTCCAATTTATTTTAACCTGCTTCTCCTTTCCCCTGTAGAAAGAGAGCTACTTGATTTTGCCTTTTAAGGCAGAATACAGTGGCCTCTTTAATTATGAGGGTGTGTTTGGGTCTTACTAACACCATGTATATGATGTTCATTTGAAATTGTTTTTAGTTTGGGGTTTTTTGTTTCTTCATTCCCCCTTCCCATCATGTCATTTCATGCACAAATTTTTAAATCTATTTTTGTATTATATTTGTAAATAGTCACAAATTTTTATGTACATTTGGGGCGTTTTGTAGGTCCCTGGTATGGTTTTTGCGGTATTTTGGTGTACGATATGCATGAGTGTTGATGGACAAATTCTTATGGTGATTGAGAAAATTGTAACGTATGTAAGGGTCGTGAATCCGATTAGCTAGGTATAAGATAGAGTACTGAAGACCACCCCAAGTTTTGTACCCCCACCCATTTTTCGGCCTTGTGCCATAATTCTTTGTAATTAAAGAATAAATAAAACGAGCCATTTCTTACCCCAGTCCACTATAGATTGGAGGTCCTTTTCAAGCTCGGCTGCAAGGTTACCTTTGTCGCCTACACCAGATTTTTGATCAAGGCGAAAGTAAACTGTGGTGTCATCGGCGTGCATACCTACTTAGGATCTTATATAAAGAAAAAGAAAGTTAGTGTAAAATTAGTAATTAATAAAAAAGAAAGAAAAATTAAAATAAAATACAAAATAAAGTAATAAACAAAAAGGAAAAAAACAATGAATATAAAAATCAAAAAGCAATCAAAAAAGAAAATAATATATAATAAAAAACAGAACGGGAATTAAAAACGAAAAAAAAAATGTGAGAACGGAAATTTAAAAAAAATCTCTAAAAGTTATGAAATATAAAGCGAAAAGAAAAAAGCGAATAAAAAAGAATGAAATAATTTATTCAGAATTGAAAAATACAAGCATAAAAATATAAACTGAAAAAGACAATAAGAATCAAAGAAATAAAAAATTAACGGAAAAAGAAATCAAAACATAATAAAGGAAATAAAACAGTAAAAGAATAAAATTCGAAGAACTATGAGAAAAACGTGAAGAAAAATGGAAAAAGAAAATTAGGAAGAATAGACAGCTGAGGAAGGAAATAAATAAAAAAATGAATTAAAAAAAAAGAAAATGTAAACAGAAAAAGCACCAAGCTGAAAAAAATGATAAAAATTACCAGTTAAAATGGAGACCACGAGAGAATATTTTTTCTTTTCACATTTTTGCTTAATATATCCAACGTTTTTTAGATATAAATAATCATAGAAGTCAGTGTCTTACTAAAGTCTTTTAAACTGACATTAAAAATAAAACTATTCTACTTAACTTAAAAAAGGCGATCATAGAATTCTAAATATTCCAATGCCTTGCACCTCTTAAAAATTTTTTTTCTTATTACCCCTCACAACACACACTGTCATACGTTGCTTTCCGCTATGTCTCTTTTCCGTTATCTGTCTTGTACGTATCAAAATCTCTAAACTCTCTTTCCTCCTTACATGCCCAACTAAACACAGCTGTCTCTTCCTGCTATTAAGTATCAGTTTTCTTTTCCTTTTCATTCTCTCCAAAACCTCGTCATTGCTAAAATGTTCGGTCTATGGTGTCCTCAGCATCCATTTTCCTTGCTCGAAATGATTTCTTCAATTATGATGAGATTCTGCCATACTGAAGGACATATATTACATAATAATCCAAACTTTACTTTTTTGTTTCTAGCGATATTTTCTTGTTTCACAATATTCTACTCAGTTTTTGGAATGCTTCCTTTGTCGATAAATGCAAGAAAGTATAATAAAGATTTTGTAAGTAGGCGGATGTTATGGGTGTGGTCAAGTGTGAGCTCAAGGTCAGTAATATCCTATAAATCAAATTCCATCAGTTGCATTTTTCCTGGTTTTTATTTTATAATTTAATTATCTTAATCAATGTCACTCACTGCCATAACATTTTAATTAAAAAATACAATTAAAAATATGTATAATACAAAGTATCAAAAGATTTTCGTATTATGTCATCCTAAGACTAAATTTGTTTAGGTTGATGCTAATACGCATGCGCGCGACCGAACGCATGCGTATTGTTAAATTTTAAAATCTATATTCTTTAAATTTTGTGTTTTGAATATAAAATTTACCCATTTAATCCATGATTTTTCTTTTGTTTGTGCTTGAAATACTTTTCCCACAAATACGTATAAAACAATAGAATATTTAACTAATGCAAAACAAAACAATAAGTTAAAACTTAAAATAGAAATTTATTCTATTAACTGTAATGATTACTATAAAAATAAAATAAAGAAATGTTAAGGAATTCAAAAAAAATATTACAGGCATAAACAGACGTCTTTAAAAACAACACACACATATTTTATCAATTCAAACATTATTCTGAGTAGATAATCATATTTGAGTAAATGAACTGTTCATTTATTAACCAGCATATTTACTTAATTTCGGCCTGAATAATATTGAAATCTTTTTAAAAAACATATAT